>LPNX010382084.1:858285-884683 GCA_001517045.1 Pseudotsuga menziesii
CATCTACTTAGCTTATACAAACTTCTAAACTGACATAGTTTGAGAAATAAAAAGAAGCTTTAACTACTAAATTGATTGATTGTAAAGCAAGGTTGCTGAAGTTTGAGGAAAAGTAGAAGAAATGGGAGACAGATGCAGGACTTTGGGCCGAAAATAAAATGGTTTTTAAAACAAAACAAGCAGAGATGGAGAAGGAACTAAAACAAAAGAATAAAGAGCAGGAAGTGCAAGTTATTTCACCTTTTGTACAATCTAGTGCAGATTCTCTTTCCCAAGATATGTCAAAAGTAAGTTTTAAAGATATAGAAATCACTAGTTTGAGCAACCAGAATACAAATTTGGAAGAAATAGCTATAAAAATAGAACATGAAAGAAAGGAATTGGAAGAAAAATGTAAGGAACTCATAGATAAGAATAATAAATTGACAAAACAAGTGACAGGACAGTCAGCCTTAGATGGAGAGAAGCATATCATTTGGGATGTGCTAATAACATAAGAAGCTAAGATCAGACCTTATTTGGATTATGTTCTAGACAAGGAGATTGTTATACAATAAGCTAGACAAAATGTCTTGATAGTGAAGCAAGTCTTAAATAAAAAAAACCATAGACATAGCTCAGAATGCAATCAGCTTTTTGAACAGTTTGATAGAAGAGGAAATAAGGAAAGAAAATATCAAAGATAGGATCTTAATTATCGTATGGGAAAGGAAAGTGGTGAGTAAATATCATCATTTGGATACATTTTAAGAGAAAAAATATATTATGCATCACCAAGTTAAGGAATTCATCGAACTGTTTAATCCCTTGTTCAAAATAGGACTTCCTTTGTTTTGGGAAGAGAAAGGAGGAATTTGGTCTCAAAAGGAGTATAATGATAGATTAATTAGTTTCATATTATATCACAGGTAGTTTGATGATATGCAACAATCCTTGTATGGAAAAATAGTGATTGACAAATTGGTTGGAGATTTTGAGGTGCTATTCGACTTCAAAGCTACATGTGCTAAATTGGCAGATTTTTCTTAATTGGAAAACATGGAACTCAGAGTGTTGGAAAAGGAGATGATAAACTTGGATTTTCTAGTTGTTGATCAATGGAAGATAATTGAAAATTTCAGGAAAAGTAAATACAAGTTACACCAATGAAGACATGAATATCATGGAGATTTTAAAGTTGAATATTAATTATTAGTTATTTAGTTTGTATTTAGAAGCAGTTATTAGTTAAGAATTTTCGAGTGACACATGTAAAAGAAGTTGGAGCTATTTTTAGCAGTTAGTTATATTTTCGGCTTAAGCAACAATATATAAGTACTTCTACATTTTATGAAAAAAGGGTTGGAACCCGAGAGATCTTTTGTTATGTATCTTGTGACCTATCTTTAATAAAATTAAAGATCCAAACAATGTCCTTTTGATGCAAAGTTCATGTGTATTTCATAGTTACAGTCTATTACTTTCTTTCTTATGTGCATGTCTTTCCTGCTAAACTTGTCATTTTGTGTACTTTTATATATGGAATGAGTGTATAATAGTTTCAGAATTCATACATGTTTATGCTCTGACTATTTTTTCAGATATCCACGAATCCTTTCAACTAAAGTTAATGCAGAATTCATATTTTTGGTGTTATGTGTTAATGGGTTGTCATTCTTTCTTCTTTATTACCAGACCAACAACATTTTAACCGCGACCAAAGTATTATATTTACTTTGTAGAATCTTTCCATGCAAATAGTTCCGTGATTGAAAAATATTTGTGACTCCATATCCCAATGAATACTTACCTTGTTTCAACAAAAAAAACAATCGAAATGTTTTATTTTATTTATACATCTAGCCTTCTCAAACAAATCCGTGAGAGATCCCTCTCTAGAATGAAATAATCCATCTTTGTTTCTTAAAGTGGTTTTGTTGTTACCTTGGGATTTTACCTTCTACAACCTGGATATATTCTGAGTGTTAACAAACTGACGCTATTTCTGGGGAATAAAAGTAAAAATCAGCTTTGGGAGAGACGACAAATATTTCAAGAAGAAAGGATTTATGTGGGAAAACAGAGAATTCTGCAGTTGAAAAAGGCTATACATTTTCCATGACTACTCCACATTCATTCTAAGAAATATTTCAGAAGGAATCCATGCTTCCAGGAGGTCACATACATGAGGTAACCCTAATACTGAAATATTACAAAGTGTGGATAATCCAAAAAGTTTGTTTAGAATTAGTGGTAAAGAAAAAAAAATGTTTCTCAAGTTGGTGCATCATCTTCTCAAGAATTCCATAGCATTTGAGATTTTGGGTTGGAAACAAATTTTGAAATATTATTTTTAAGATCAAAGTATGTATCTAATTTGAAGGAAACAAAAATTAATCCCAGTAGGCTAGAATCATATTTGCTTGATTCTCTTTGGCAAAACCTTCAAAACTCTATGAAAAACTGAAGAAAGAGCTCCTATTGTTCCAAACTTTTATCCTTATATCCCACCAATTGTTCAAACCCCTCCATCCTTTCAATCTCCTTTTTTTTTCCAAATCCACCTAGACCAATGGAATCTAGGTTTGCTCCTTTGGATTTACCTAAGGTATTGCATGACCTTCCCCAAAATTATGCCCAAATAGTTTCCTTATATGATGGAGATGGTAATTTCATAGAAAGACAACATGTTGATGATGCTAAATTTGAAATGATGATGAAGAAAATGGAGAGATTAATGGATAGGATGAATCTAGATAAAAGACCATTGAACATATAGAAGAATAAAACTCAAAGCGGAAACCCAAATTTCAGAAGGACAAATCCTCCCCCACCTCCACAAATTAGACAGAGAGATATGAGGAATCCTAGAAATCTACAAGATCAACAAATACAACCACCTTTTCTTGAGAATTATGTTACAGATGAAGAAGAGGTTGATCCTATTGAAGGTCAAATTCACCATTTTGGTGGTTTGGAAACTGAGATATACCTCACAGAGGAAGAGCATAACATGTTTACTCAGGAGGATGATAATAATGATTTTGAGGAGGAATCATAGTAGTACCAAAGACGGTATTTGCATGATATAGATGATGTACATAGGAAGATCAAATTGAGAAATAGAGATGTTACTGTAAATAAAGGAAGGTTTAATTCAAATCAAAATTCTAGTAGTCAATAGAATACAGAAAAAAACAAAAACAAAAAGAACCCGTTGTGTATAAAGGTTCTAAAAATAGAATAGAAAAAGTAAAAGAAGTGAAACAACTAGCACTGGTAGATGTAGAAAGTGTTACTTTAAGTTTCAATTTGAAAATATAACTTTCAAAGCTGAAGATTTTTATTCCTTTCAATGAATTGTTGAAGAACAAGGAATACAAAATTACCATAACATATATGATTAGGAGTCAGGGAGAAGTTCAACCAGATATCATAGAGGTGATAGAAAATGTGCCTACCATAGTTTTTGGGTCAAAAATTGAAGATATGGATAACGATTAGGTCCCTCCTTTCTATTTAAGCTCAAATGTTCATGATATGATTGTGCACAATGCCATGTTAGATTACGGTGCCTCTCATAATTTAATGCCTAAGGGGGTATTAGAAAGTCTGGGATTGGAAGTTACTAGAAAATATAAATATTTGTATTACTTTGATTCTAGGAGGGTGAAGTGTCTTGGATTGATCAAGGATATGGTGGTAACTTTGAAATTTTTTCCATCTAAGACTATGGTAATGGATGTCGTTATAGCAGACATTCCTCCTAAATTTGGTGTATCGTTGTTGTTGAGCCGCAAAAATACCACATTTTAGTCATCTTTCACATACCATTTATCACCTTATTCCTATTTTATCCTTCCATAAAACCATTAATATCCATCGTTTTCATGACTAAATATGGGTTACCTTGTTATTTTACAAATAATTTATTTTTGAGTATTTTAAGTGAATTTGTGGTTAATTATTGAGAAAAATAACATATTTTCATTATACTTTAAAGTTGGATAGGTTTGGTGATGCTTATAGGTGTATTTGAAGACTTTAACAAGCTCAAAAATCACCACCTAGCCTCAAATTCGAATTTCATCTTCAAGATGTGGGCTAATTTCATGGAGAAGATCATGGAAATGTGGAGAGAATATCTCATCCAATATTTGTTGGAGGATTTGAAGGGATAAGTTGAGAGAAAAGTGGATTTGTTGAGGATTTTGAGGGATAAGTTGAGAGAATAGTGGATCTGTAATTATGATTAGTTATCTTCAATTCATGTATAAATATGAGCGCTCTCTTTTCATTTTGTTAGAGGCCTCTCTGATGGTTTGGAAGTAGGGAATAATTTATATCTTTTGAGATATTCATGGATTTGATCCTGTTGTAATAGATTTCATGTTTTAGAATAGATATTTTTATCTCTCCATATTTTGATGTATTTTTTTATGAATTAGTTGTGTTGATTTTATCTGAGCTCACAAGTTAAATGTTGATTGCTTTATATAACTTTATTTCATGCAGTTTCATGTTTTAGATTTATTTTCATGTCATTTCCTGCTTTTGCAAGCTTAATTCACTTTTAGTTGTAGAATATGTTAGCAATAATCTGCCCTTGCATATATTTTGTCTGTACCTCACAAGTTTACGCTCTCTCCAGGTTGACAATTAAATCGTTGGATATATGTGATAATTTGTTTAATGTTTTTCCCCAACATTTTGGCATCGTTATCAGGGAGGTGCTAAAAGGGATCATAGTTTAGATAGGTATATAGTTCATTTTTTTTACATATAAAGGGGGAGGGGAAACAGTAAGACGCAAGGACATCCAGATGCATCCACTTTAGTGGGTCACCCCAAAACCTTGTTGTTTTTGCAAGCGTGCTTATTTTTCTGCAAAGTGTTTTCTTTTTCTGCAAATGCAAGTTTGTTTTTATGCAAATTTTCCCTTTTCATTTTTAGTTTGGATTGATTTCAGTTTTGGGCTAGCCTTTATTTCATACTAAATTGCTTTTAACTATGTATCTGTTCATTTTTTGTTTTGTACAGATTTTTGTGCACTTCTTATTTAAGTTTTACACTCGTTTTGTACTAACCCATTTCGTACTATTTTTTTTGCATTTGTCGTGTACTCATTTTTTTCATTTTTCTTTTTAGCATTTGATTTGATGTCAGTAAAATGATTTTATGATGAGCATAATCCTAGAGTAGCTCACTTAGATCCTAGAAAAATTTAGGATCTCCTCTTCTTACAAAGAGGAGATCTTGATAGCAACCAAAGATGTAATCACTCCTCCTAAAGAAAACAAGGAAGAATCGACATTTCAAGAATCATGCATATTAGATGAAGAACACATATTCGAACTTGAGATTGAAGAGGATGAAGAAGGGATATTGGGTGATCATCATGCAAATGAAAGCTGCATCGAACAATGGTTCCAAGTAAGTACTAGGTTAGATCGACTTTCTTTTTGCTTTTATTTTATTAATTCATATTTTCAACATTTAATTTTTTATATTATTGTATATTTTAGGTTTAATTTTTTAAAATTAAAAGATAATTTTGGCTTACTTCTTTTAGATAGATGGTTACATTGGAAATTTCATTTTATGTAAATAATCTTTAATTTTTAATTAAAGTAAAGTAGTTAGGTTTTATTTCCAATTTAAAATTAGCATGTAGGATTCTTTAATTTTCTTTAATGTTTCTATTTGTTCAAATTTTTATTTCTAATAGTCTTAACTACTATTGTTTTTAATTTCATTACGGAGTAAAAAATAGTTTTAATCTTTTAAAATCTAAAAATTTATGAAATTTTTTATCTCGTTTTCTTTTCATTTTTCTTTTAGTAAATTTTCTAGTCATACTAGGAATAAAATGCATTAGGAATTAAGTTTTTATCTTTAAAGCTATGAACAATTAGAAAATAAAATAAACAAATTAATAAACAAATAAAAATAATCAAAATCTATATAGTTTTTGTTTTAGTTTTAATATTGTCGTTTGTTTGTTTTAGTTTTAAAAAAAAAATCATAAAATAAAAGTTTTACTAATTCTAGTTTGGATCTAGGAAATATATATATCATGTTAGTTTTTAAAAGATTTTTGGAAATAAATTGTGAAAAAACATTACCTAAATTTATAAACTAAACATTAAAAAATTATTAAACATTTTAAAACTATAATCTATATAAAATATATAATAAAAAAAATTAAATAAAATAATAAACATTATAATATATATATATATATATATATATATATATAAAGATATATATAAACAATACCATTTCTGAAATATTAATATTAATATTAGAAAGAAAATACGTTAAAAAAATTATAAAATAAATAAAACAAAGCCTTTCAACCCTTCATGGGAAACCTGTAAATAGTCTATCATATGAAACCTGCTATCAAAACAAATATACAAACGAGATTTCTTGGATCTGTGAGCTTGGATATTTGTTTGCCATTGATGGCTGCAAGTTTATTGTTCACCTTCTATTGCCCCCAAAGTTTCGATCTGCGCACTAAAATATGCAAATATAAAACATCGACTGAGGAACGATACAGAGATGTTGGTGATAGATATGAAGCCTAGTAATTCACGATTTCCTTTTTGCTATCATAGGTGAAATGGCCCTACGCGTTATAGAAGGGATAAAAGATATCGTGCCTATATTTTCTCCCATATTTTCTCTTGAGAAGGCTGCCACGGTGTTTAAACCTAGATAGTGCTGAAAGCATCTCGATGAAACTCAAACTGAATACGAGAATATGGGAGTGGATCCACCTCCCTGAACATTAGCCTCGATAGTTTGGTAGGTGGGTAGATTGATCAACGTGATCTTCTCTAGAAATATTTGTAAGTGCACTTAGAACGGGATGTGATTTATTCATCTACCATGCAACTACCAGAGGGTTCTATTCTTTTTATCACGCAATTCCTATATGACTGATCCTTTCGGCGGTTGTTTCAACCACTCAATCCTGATGATTTGCCTAATATCCATCACAATTCCCCAACATGGAAATGATATGCAAAATGTGTCAGAGTTATTTCCAATCTTATTGACACTCCATGCCATTTACAAGATTGCATAGGATATTATCATCTCCTCCATAATTTCATGCCTTTCATCTAGGGTAGCATGAATATGCAGCGGCAATCTCTTCAATACCATTTCTCTCTTCAGATCTACAACTGCAAATGAAGACTTCATAGCAAGCGATAGAGTAGTCACTTCTCTTAGTGACTTCTTTTTCATGTTTGCTTCTACCCAACAATGCATCTCTATAAAATCTATACCCTACTGATTAAATGCCTACCTCTAGCATTTCCAATGGGAGATAGCGCTTCCAACCTCCAACTAAGAAATAGTGGCTCATGCATGCTATCAAGGTGAGTGTAATAGTGGCATAAACAACATTTCAAATCTCACAAAGGGAATCCATTCGGTCGCATGGAACAGCTACTCCTGACCTGAATTTGGCGGTGTCCCACTTTGCACTCATTTCTTCTTCTTATGATGGGTGACATTTTTTTCAGATAGGCTTGGACCGATGGATGGTCGGCCACTTCGAAAATACATTTTTGGACCTTAGATAGGTTTGGACCGGTGGATGAAAACACGTGTTCAAACATCACTGAAAATGAGGAATAAAGGGTTTCATTTCATATATGTTACATCTACACAACACAGGAACATGCACGTTTCCCATTGTAATATTCTCTGTAATTGTATTTTGACTCAACAAATTTTAAAAACTTGTTGCCTAATTTTTAAACCGTGGTCGCAGTGAAGTCATAAATTGGTTGAATTTTTTCGTTTAGGTTTGGTTTTCAAAGTAAAAGTATTTAGCCATATCCTTTTTATTCTATTGCCTCTTTATTCATCAGTAAATGGTTTAGGACAACTCAAATCACTCCCATTATGTGACCTTCCTCAGAGATTCATTCTTTGGACCACCCTTTATAATGACTTTATTTATTGCCCTTACTCTTTATTGCTTGATACAACTGGAGTCACTAGGATATAGAATTCATTTTAAACACCCCAGATCCATCCTAACTTGACTTGTGGCCTTGTGACGCACTCATAATATGCTTCGACTGTTTAATAAATAAAATATATGTTCTTTCTGTTTCCACCTGAGCCTACCTGCATGAGCTTGCCTCATCTGATTGATGGCCCATCTCTTCGAGGAAATAGGACAATAAAAAGAAGGGACGCTGGCTTTCATCAGAAGAGAAGGATGCTCACGTTCAGTTAAGGCTTTAAGAATTAACGAGTAGGTTAAATAAGGTTAAATTCTCTCATGAATACTAAGAAACAAACAATAAAGTACAAGAATGAGACCAACATTTGAACAAGTTTTAATGCCTTTACTCGATTTAATACAAGACTCTTTGGCATTTTGCATATGGTTACAAATGGTTGCATAAGGTTTTAATAAACAAATAAAACTTAAAAAATAATTTAAGGAGATAAACAAAACTTAAAAAAATAAAACATTTGCTTATTTTTAGTTTTAGTTTTTTTAATATAAACCATTATAGATTTTTTTTTAAAATTAGAAATAAAAATATTAGGTAAATAAATACATTTAAAATTATAAAATTAGAAATAAAATTTTAAGTAAATAAATAAAATTTAAAAAACAATAAAACAACATAACAATAACAATAACAATAAAAAATTAAGTAATATAAAAAAACAAAACATAAAGTAACTATCATTGTTTTAAAGGAGGGATTTTATAAAACAAACCAAATAAAAATAAATAAACAAACAGAAAAGAAAATAAAATAAACAAAACATTTGGATTAGTATAATTTATTTTTACTTTTTTTTTACATAGTTTATATATATATATATATTTATATGATTAACAATAATTAAAATACACAAAAACAATTAAAAAAAATATTTTTTAGGTCAAAATAATGTTATCAACTTAATATGCGTCTTTGAAATCGAAGGCAGCTGCTGTCGCAGCCAAGCCTTCTTCTTTATTTTTATTTTTGCACAGTGGGACCTGGCACATCTTTCGTTTGGGGGAAGTAGGTGTCTTTTTCAAGCTGCCAAATTTATCATAAAAAATCACTTGTTTGCACACTCTTCTCTATTCTAGATCATTGAGATAGTGTTGGAGACATTTACCACCTTACACACTCATTTTGGTCAATTTGGCCTAGTTAAACCACTATCCTAAGTATTATTGACTTAATTAACATTAGAGGAGCAGTAGATGACATCACCTAGATGACACCCACGCCTACCTTCAGTCAAGGAGGCTGACTTAGCCTTCTCCTACATTCGGGGAGGCTAACTAGAGCACTCTGGTGGTGATCTGAGTGTCATTAATGCCCCATATTGCTAACTGATGGTTACAATTAGTTAAACAGAGCAGTGAAGGTGCCCTCCATCATTAAATTGATTATTTATTGATTATTTAATGAACTGGAGTCAACAGGGGCGCCTCCAACCACTTCTGATGTTCAGTTACACTTTAGTTCACCTCATCGGGGTTCATTGGAGTCATTGATGCACTACCACTTGTTGGTTGGTTTGCTGTGACATGTGTCTGATCTATTTTCAGTTAGACTCTGACATTTATTGCAGTTCGACTTCAGTTAGGGCTCATTTGAGTCAATTAGGGTTTTAATTAGTGGTTAACTGGATTGTTGACTGTGGCTTACATTCAGTTAAGCTAGACTCAATCATTCAATTCGAATGACCTCCTTGGGAATTTGAATTGCTTTGTCATTCATGCTTGTAGCATGATCATTGTATTGTATTACTCATTCTTTGTGTGAATATACAGAGCAACTACTCATTTTGTAGCACAATTACACCATTTTCATGACTTATTGTTATTAATATTTGATTAGACTTGTGTTTAGTCCCTAGATTACTATGACAAATTAATATGGTATCAGATCTCACGGCAGGACGAAGCTCAGATCTCTCAAAAATAAGGTTTTTGACAGATCTTGCATGAAAATTGAGCAATAGCTCAAAAATCCAGCACTGGACCAGAAGCCAAGGCTTACCACCTAATACCCCAAGTAAAGAACTTGTTGATCAAGATTGCTTGATTGACTATGCTATGTTTGATGAAAGCCTAAAATGTGCAGGCTGTCTGACCTTACATTACCTTTTTTGTTGTGATTTTTAGGTTTTTGACAGGTGAAAGAATTCGCTCCAGCAGATTCAGATGGCTTCTTCCGTAGATATTTTGACTCTATTCAATTTACACTCATGGAAAGGAGACATGGATATCCAGCTACACTCTAGAGGACTCTATAGGGTCACCATGGACACTGAAGAAGAGCCTGGTTCTGCAATAGACAAATCTAGATTCTTGAACAAGAAGGATGAAGCATTCAGATTCTTGTGCCTCTCTATTTCTCGGGATCTTCTTTTCCATCTTTCAGGATTGAAGACTCCAAATTAAATTTGAGACAAATTGGAAGCCCTGTATGGAAAGTAGGATGATTTGAGAGTTTACCAGCTCAAAAATGAATTGATGTCTCTCGAGCCCTCCAATTTTGAGACCTTGGATGACTTTTTCACAAAGTTCAAGCACATTGACTTATTGTTGAAGCAATGCAAAGTGGAGAAGGAGGATGATCGGCTCATCCTCGCCATACTCTCCAAACTTGGAGCTGATTATTCAATTTTTGTCTCTACATTTTGTGTGGGGAAGCTCACAACCCCTGGATGGAAGATTCCTACACTCAATGCCTTCATTGAGTCCCTAACAAGTGAACATGATAACCTTGTCCAGATGGGGATCATAAGATCCTCCTGTGATCAAGCCCTCCATGTCTCGGGGCCCAAAGATCTGAAGGGTAAAGGAAAGTAGGAGAAGAAACCAAAAACTAAATTCAAAGCTCCTAAGCCTAAAGTTGAAAACCAACAGCATGATGAGTCTTCCAGCTCAAAGAAGAACAAAGGAAAAGGGCATCATGGAAAGGAAAAAGTCAAGTGTTCATATTGCAGGAAGGGCTTCCACCCTGAACATGCCTGCATGAAGAAGAATCTTGATGAAGCTACCTCTCTCCTTAAGAGAAATCACATCAATCTTTTGGAAAGCTTTCGGAGGAGAGATCAGCAATATCGGGAACCACAGCATGAAAAAGGTCATGCCCTCATGGTGAGCACTTCGAAGTCCAAAGCACTTCGAACCACATGATGGCTAGAAGAGACTCCTTTTCATCCTTGGAGACCGGCAAATCCATCCCCATCCACATGGGATATGACTCCACCATCATTTCAGAAGGACAAGGTATGGTTGATCTTGAGAATGGCTATTTTTCAAATGTTTTGTATGTACCGTCTCTGGCATCAAATATCCTTAGTGTCTATTAGATGAAACATATAGGAGTGCCTAAGAGAGTATCTTTCAGCCTGTATGATGTTGAGATAATGGAACTTGCATCTGGGAAACTCATTGCAAAAGGCCTTGCAAACCATCATGCAAAAGCCTATGAGTTCTCCCACTTTATGGCAGATGCAAAGCCCACTGCATTGCTAACTCATGGAAATGAAGTTAGTAGGATATGGCATGAAAGGTTTGGCCATCTAAATTTCAAATATTTGCAGCAATTACAGAAAAAAATCCATGGTTGAAGGCCTCCCAGTCATCAAGGCAACCACTGGAATTTGCAAGGGCTGTGTGGTTGAAAAACACCCTAAGTACAAGTTCGATCGGGGGAAGGCAAACCGAGCTACATGCATATTAGAGCTGATACATTCTGATATCAGCAGTCCGATGTCTATCACATACATGAATGGATCAAGGTATATTTTGAATTTTATTGATTATTTTTCAAGGTACACATGGGTCTTCTTTCTCAAAAAGAAGTCTGAAGTATGTGAAAAATTATCTGAACTGAAGGCCTTGATCGAGAATTCCTCTGGGCTTAAGATCAAGATCTTGAGATCTAATAATGGTAGGGAGTATGTTAGTAATGATTTTCTACACATATGTTCCCAAAGTGGTATTCAGGTCCAACATTCAATTCCCTACACTCCTCAGCAGAACGGTGTAGCGAAAAGGAAGAATCGGTCTCTCAAGGAGATGACCACCTATATGTTGGAATCAAAGAAGTTGGCTGAAAATTTGTGGGCTGAAGCCATGCATGCAATAGAATACATTCATAATAAAATCCCACACTCATCCATGAAATATAAGACCCCTTTTGAAGCATACTTCGGACACAAGCCGGATGTGTCGAACCTGTGGGTGTTTGGGTCCACTGCATGGGCCCGAATTCCACTTGATAAAAGAAGGGCTTTGCAACTGCAAAGAATAGAATGTATGTTTATTGGGTATCCTAATGAATCAAAAGGTTTCAAGTTGCTGGATATCAAAGCAAAACAGATCATCATCGAGATAAGTGTCAAGTTCGATGAGCCTCTTCAGGAAGTGGAACTAGTGAAGGAGAAAACTACTGAATTTCCTTCCTATTCTACTGAATATTTGGAAGATGAAATTGGGGGTGATGACCCTGATTTAGATCTTATTATTTCTGATATCAGTGTCCAGCAAACATCATATGCGAATCAGAACCTGAAGTACAAAATAATCTTCCCACATGGGCCCGACAAAAACTCTCCTCCGCAGGAGATAACATTGGAAATCCAGATGATCCAAGGAGAACCCAGTCTAATTTCCAAAGAGAAGGTATTGTGCTCTCTTGTATGATAATTTGATTTCTGAAACTTGTTATTTGATGAATATTTTAGACCCAAAATCCTAGTACCATGCTTGGAAGGATCCGAGATGGCAAGTTTCCATGGATGAAGAGATGAATTCTCTTCAGAAAAACATTACTTGGGAGCTCGTTTCTCTTCCTCCGGGAAGGAAATTGGTTCAATGCAAGTGGGTGTTTCAGACCAAGGTTGCTGCTGATCAAAGCACCTAAAAATATAAGGCAAGGCTGGTGGCAAAATGTTTATCTCAGGTCCAAGGTGTGGACTACCATGAGACCTTTGCACCGGTTGCAAAAATGGACTCCATCCACCTAGTTTTGGCAATTTCAACATCTAAGCACTGGGAAGTGCATAATATGGATGTTAAGTTAGCCTTTATGCATGGAGATTTTCATGAGGAGATATACATGAAGCAGCCTAAGGGATACATCTCTGATCCATCTTTGGTTTGCAAGATGAAGAAGTCACTATATAGGTTAAAACAGGCCCCAAGAGAGTGGTATTCCAAGATGGATGCCTTCCTTCACTTGCAAAACTTCCAAAGGTGTAGATCAGATCCAAATGTGTATATACAGAAGTTTGATCGTAATTTTATTATTATTTTTTTATGTGTTGATGACTTACTGATCATAGGTAGCACATTTTCTTCCATTTCAGCCATCAAAACTGCTCTCCACAATGCCTTTGAAATGAGTGATTTGGGGCTCCTAAAACAATTTTTGGGGCTCGAAATTGAGAAAACTTATGATGGGATAATGGTCACTCAGTCCAAATACATATCAAATATGTTATTCAAGTTTAACATGGCTGAATGTAGTCCTAAACCATTTCCTTTCCTTTCAGGGATTAGCCTTGAAGAAGGAAAAAACACACCTCCCATGGATTGCACTATCTATCGATAGCTGATTGGTAGCTTGTTGTACTTGACACATTCTTAGCCTTATATCTGTTATGCAATGAATGCTATATCAAGATACATGCAACAGCCTCATGATATTCATTGGAAGGCAGCCAAGAGGATCCTCTAGTATATTCAAGGAACCAAGACCTATGACATTCATTATGCTGCAGACTCCGAGCTAGAGCTGGTTGGATACACAGATTTCGATTGGGAAGGTGATTCTATTGATTGGAAGTCTACTTTCAGATATGTATTCATGTTTGGTGGTAGCCCCATTTTCTGGTCTAGAAAAAAGCAGGCTTCCATAGCACTATCTCCAACAGAGGCCGAGTATTGAGGAGCGGTGAATGCTTGCATCCAAGTAGTTTGGTTGCAAGGAATTCTTTCAAAGTTTGATATTAGTAGTACTTTTTTTGTTGTCCTCTCTGTGACAATCAAAGTTCTATTAAGATAGATATAGATCCAGTTACTAGGCAGAGGACCAAGCATGTAGAGATCCACATGCACTATATTAGGGAGCTAGTGCATGACAGGAGAATCATTCTGCAATACTACCTAACTGATGAGCATATTGCATACATATTCACCAAGATATTTTTAGAAAATAAGTTCTCTTACCTTCGTTCACTTTTGGGGTGAGTCCATCAGGGTGATCAGACTACTCTCAGTGTTCAGCTTGAGGGGGGGTTTTCCCACTGTGTTTTCCCTCTTTTCCTCACTTAGTTTGTTTTTGAGCATTGTTTCAGTTTCAGCATTATACAGGGTTACCTATGGCCTTAGTTTCCTAGGCCCTAGCATTTTTATGCATTTATGTTTTCTAACTCCTCCTAAGTATAGCTTAAGGGGGGTGTTGGAGACATTTACCACCTTACACACTCATTTTGGTCAATTTGGCCTAGTTAAACCACTATCCTAAGTATTATTGACTTAATTAACATCAGAGGAGAACTAGATGACATCACCTAGATGACACCCACGCCTACCTTCAGTCAAGGAGGCTAACTTAGCCTTCTTCTACATTCAGGGAGGCTAACTAGAGCATTCCGAGGGTGATCTAAGTGTCATTAATGCCCCATATTGCTAAGTGATGGTTACAATCAGTTAAATAGAGCAGTGAAGGCACCCTCCATCATTAAATTGATTATTTATTGATTATTTAATGAATTGGAGTCAACACGGGTGCTTCCAACCACTTCTGATGTTCATTTACACTTCAGTTAACCTCATCGGGGTTCATTGGAGTCATTGATGTGCTACCACTTGTTTGTTGGTTTGCTGTGACATGTGTCTGACCTACTTTCAGTTAGACTCAGTTATTTATTGCACTCCGAATTCACTTAGGGTTCAGTTGAGTCAATTAGGGTTTTGATCAGTGGTTAACTGGAGTGTTGAATGTGGCTTACATTCAGTTAAGCTAGACTCACTCATGCAATTCGAATGACCTCCTTGGGAATTCAAATTGCTTTGTCATTCATGATTGTAACATGATCATTGTATTGTATTACTCATTCTTTGTGTGAATATACAAAGAGACTACTCATTTTGTAGCACAATTACACCATTTTCATGACTTATTGTTATTAATCTTTGATGAGACTTGTGTTTAGTCCCTAGATTACTGTGACAAATTAATAGATAGTATGTTTTTAGAGTTGTCTACCACTAAAAGGGTCAACCCTCTCTCTCAGTTGCTCAATTGTTACATGAAGAAACATGTTAAGAACCTGTGTCAACCCTCATGTTTACTTTGTTAGTATATTTTATTGGACGCATATGCTTTGTAAGTCATCCCGTTATTATGTTGTATTATCCCACATTCATGGGGATTAATATTTGATGTTAAGTAGTCCATTTATGATGTTGTATTATCCCACATTCATGGGGAGTAATATTTGTTTAGATTAGACTTAGTATATAACTAAGTGTTGAGGCCAATGAAATCATCCAGGAGTTATTTTGTATTGAGCTTGCTCAAAGGAGGTTGCCCCCTCAAAGTGGTTCGCGATCAATAAAATATTTTGTGCTCCAATATTTATGTTATATCATGCATTCTCATTTTTTTATTATAGGAGGTTCTCCACATCTAATATTAGAGCACTTTTCTTGGAACAAGCGGGAATTTTTTTTTTCTTTTTAAAAAAAAGAGCGCAAAATTGGGTGGCAACTTTTAGATCAATTTATGAAAATTTATGCATAGAATCAAAAGTAATAGGTTGCATATATGAATTCCTCTTCCAAAAATAAACAGTTTCGAAAAAAACCCCATCTCGTTTGGAGTTCCGGAAGTGGAGATATCGCAGATTTAAAATCATCAATTTTTTAAGAATTTCGGTGACGGCCGCGGAAATTGTAGAGCGAAAATATTTTGACCGAGTGCCCATATTTATATTCTGATTGTGTGGTTAGAAGCAAATTGGTTGTTATAGTTCCAAAAACAGGATATAACAGCGATTCTGAGTAATATAGATCAGGTTATGTTGATTTTAAAATTTCATCTCAAAACCCTAACTCTAATTACGGTTTTTTTTTTTGCATCGGGTGGAATTTCTGCCACATTTTTTCTGGCACTGTGATTATTATAGTAGTTGTTCTTCTTACAATGGTACTATTCATTCAGATCAGGGAATAAACCCTATCCTCTTAACTGTGGGAAGTACTTGGGCATAGCCCTAAAATTCACTGTGAGGAGTACCAAAGGAACCCCAAAGTAGCTGTCCATTGAGAGGACCTACCAAGAGAAAAGGACAATGACCACCACTTGATTGACTATATTCCCATCTGTGAGGAAAACCAAAGACCTGTCAATTTTTTCCAAGCGGTTAGCATTTTTACCTACGTCGTGAAGTGAGGGGTATTGCCCCAATACTCAAGCCTGAGACAGCCTTGGTGGCCAAGTGACTACCTTTGAACTATTAGGAAGCCAATTATACTTGGGGTCCATATCTATTTACAATTGATAACACACAGAATTCCAGAATTGTCACAGATCATTTACTCCATTTCAAGTTGATAAAGCACAACTTTCTTTCACTGCCACAGATCATTTCTAAAAAAAAAGAGAGTATAAATTTCTATTTTTTTAGCCATATCTTCCTTGATTTAGCTCCATTTCCATTGAAAATTCATAGTCACCCCCGTCATTCCATTCTCCATATTTCATTCATTGAGGACCCTATCCCAAATTCCACTTCCCGGAGCTCGAAATTCCACATTTGTCATAACTTCTTCAATTCTCACCCAATCACCTTCAAATTCTGCCACAATGTTCATTTCTGAATTTTGCTTCATTGTTTCTCTCTAAAAAATTTTCCCATTATTTCACCCTGCTTCTGAAGTTCGCATTTTTTGTTCCTTATCCTTCAAAAAGTGTTCCAAACCTAGTCAACTCCAATTACCCGCTCACATCTTTCCCAACTCAAAATTTTTCTTTTCTAAAACCCTCTCTGTTTTTGTTTTTCTACCATTCCCCCCAAAAAAAATTAAAAAAAAAAATTTGTTGCGGTTGTCACCCGCGCAGGAGAAAATAGACAAATGGAAGAAGAACTTGTCACCCTCAAGACCAAACTCGCAGATCTGGATCAAATATTTCTTGACCTCCATCTTCAGCATTCAGCCATGAGCAACCGAAAACAACTTGAGTCGTCTGCAGACACCGAGTTCTCTTCTTCTAGCAACTTTCATGGGACGAAGATTGATTTCCCTCGCTTCAATGGTGATGATCCAACTAGATGGATACATAAGGCAGAACAATACTTTAATATGCATAACACTTTTGATGTCACCAAAGTCCCACTTGCATCATTTCATTTCGAACATGAAGCCCTTCAATGGTTCTGTTGGTACATCAAGGATCATGAAGAGCCCCAATGGACAGATTTTTTCCAACTCCTTTTGCACTGATTTGGCCATAGTGGTTTTGATGAATTCAAATGAGCACTCACCAAAATTTTCCAAACTGGCATTGTGAGAGAGTATCAGATAGAATTTGAGAAATTAGTCAAGCACACAGAAGGATTTTCTGCTTCATTCTATAGGAGTTGTTTTATTAGTGGTCTTAAGGATACAATCCGATCTAAGGTTAACATGTTCTGTCACAACACAATGATGAAAATCCTCAGGTTGGCTAAGTTGGTGAAGGACAAGATCAGGTCTCAGCAATGCCCCAAATCCACTTTTGTTTCGTTCATAAATATGGTTTCCCAAAGACATACAATCCCTCCAACTCCTAGACCCACTCCTATCAAGCATTTGTCTGAAGCCGAGGTGTGGGCACGTAGGGAAAAAGGACTTTGTTATAATTGCAATGGGAAATTCACCTAGGGACATCAATGTACTGAACAAAATCTCTATCCCTTAGATGTGGTTTCTTCGCCTGCACTTGAAATTTGTGAAGCTGCTCAGGATCCAGTAGATGATTAGGTCGACATTCAATAGCCGCTTGTTGACCCTCATTCTCATGACAAACACCAAGAGATATCTCTCCATGCATTATCTAGAGTGACCGCCCCACAAACCATGCATGTCAAGGGTTTCTTCAAGAATATTCCTCTTACAATACTCATTGATTCTGGTAGCACCCATAACTTCATTGACCCTCATATTGTCAAACAAGCTGATAGTTTTGTCCATTGTTGCTCCATATTTAAAGTCATGGTTTCCAATGGGAACACCTTACCTTGCAAAGGAAAGTGTCGCAATGTGTGTATCTCTATTGGAGATTATAACTTGCACTCTAACATGTTTTCCATGCCTCTAGGAGGATGTGATGTGATTTTGGGAACTCAATGGTTACGCACACTTGGACCCATCTTATGGGATTTTGCTAAACTGTAGATGCAATTTTCAATTAATGGAACAAACACAAATTCAATGGCTTACAACCAGGTTCTATAAGCATCATTAGTTCCCATCGCATGGAAAATCTCCTTAAGACGAATGCACATGGTGTCATATCTCAGCTCCATTTCATTCAGATACAACCTTCAACAGTCTCAACTACTCCCTTGGATATTTCATTCGGATGCACCTTTTAGATGCCTGATTTTTCAAAGCTCTTCACTCTTGAGAGTGATGCTTACAGCAATGGAATTGGAGTTTTCCTCTTTCAAGATGAACATCCCATCGCATGCATCGACAAATCCATTTCTGGAAAGAATTTATCCACCTACATATGAGAAGGAAATGATGACTATTTTGCACACAATACAGAAGTGGTGGCCATCCCTCTTTGAGAATCCTTTCGGCATCAAGATTGATCACCAGAGATTGAAATATTTCCTAGAACAATGGGTCTCATCCCCAACACAACAGAAATGGGTTATCAAACTCAAGGATTATGACTATAAGAAGGCTCAAGACAATCTTGCAGTGGATGCTCTTTTCAACACATTTGATGCCCATGTTTCTCTTTCAGTTATTTCTATGCCTATTCCAACTTGGTTACACTCTATTCAGCAAGGCTATATCAATGACTCCTCATTTTCTAAAATCATCCAACAGTTGTCCAGTAACCCTTCTGTGGTACCGTATTCATCTTGGGATGGATTTTCTCTGAGATACAAGGCTCGTCTGGTGCTTCCCCAAAGAACATACCTTAAACATGCGGTCTTTTATGAACTCCATGCTTCTCCATCAGCAAGGCACTCTAGGTTCATCAAAACATATGAGCTGGTGCAACGTAACTTCTTTTGGAAGGGGGTGCAACAAGAAATTCAACATATGGTTGTCGAATGTGCTCCTTGTTAGCACCACAAGGGTGAAACTACACTCCTTTCTGGATTACTCGAACCTTTTCCCACCCCTACAAGGATTTGGACATATATTTTGATGGATTTCATTCAAGGGATCCCTAAATATGGAGGGAATACCATAATCTTGGTTGTGGTGGATCAAATCTCCAAATATATTCATTTTTGTGCTCTCATCCATCCATATACCACCTCTTCAATCGCACAAATTTTCATGGACCATATATTCCTTCTTCATGGAAACCCTTTTTCCATTGTCTCAGAGTGCAACACAACTTTCACAAGTCATTTTGGCCTCAGTGACACCAAACTACATATTATTTCAGTTTATCACCCACCAATAGATGGTCTGACTACAATCGTCAACAAATATTGGGAAACTTAACTTCATTGTTTCACCTGTGAAGAACAACATCAGTGGGAAAAGTGTCTCCCTCTCGCTAAATGGTGGTACAATAATTTTTACCATACTACATCTAAAATGACTCCATATGAAGTAGTTTATGGTCATGCACCTCCAGTACTCCTTCCATCCACCCCCAGAAGTTCACTAGTTCAAGCAGTTCACATGGTTCTTCGAAATCGACATCAGATTCTTCATCTCCCGCAGGACAATCTTCACATGGCAAGAGCCCGCATGAAACAACAGGTCAATCAACACTATTCTAAGCACACTTTTCAAGTTGGTGATATGGTTTTTCTTCGTTTACATCCTTACAAGCAATCCTCCTTGAAAGACAAAGGGAATCAAATGCTCACTCAAAATATCTCTAGCCCATATCCAGTTCTTTAAAAGATTGGGTATGTTGCTTATAAATTGGCACTTCCTCCTTCTCGCATTCAGCAAGTGATTGGCACCAACATTAGTGCACAAATTATTTTACTAGAATGGGATAATGAAGGATCCATCATTTCAAAGTCGGAGGCCATCCTCAAAAAGCACACTTGTCAGCTTCTCTTTCAGTCCATCACAAAGGTCTTCAATTCAGTGGCACAACATGCAACCAGAGGATGCTACATGGGAACCACTCCTTCAGATTCGGCAACAGTTTCCACATCTTAAGCTTTAAGGACAAAGCTTTTCTAAGAGGAAGGGGATGTTAAGAACCCATGTCAACCCTCCTCTTTATTTTGTTAGTATATTTTATTGGACACATATGCTTTGTAAGTTGTCCCGTTAGTATGTTGTATTATCCCACATTCATGGGGATTAATAGTTGATGTTAAGTCGTCAAGTTAGTATGTTGTATTATCCAACATTTATGGGGAGTAATAGTTGTTTAGATTAGATTTAGTATATAACTAAGTGTTGAGGCCAATGAAATCATACAAGAGTTATTTTGTATTGAGCTTGCTCAAAGGAGGTTGCCCCCTCGAAGTGGCCCGCAATTAATAAAATATCTTTTGTGCTCCAATATTTTTGTTATATCGTGCATTCTCATTGTTTATTGCAGGAGGTTCTCCATAACGCATTAAGGTGTAAAAACACTGATTTTTGTTCCAATTTTATTAAACACATAAAAATTTGTTCTTGTGGTAAATCAATCAAATTTTAAAATATATATACAAAAACACTGCAATAATAACATTACAAAAAAATTTTTAAAAACTAAAAACATATAAATAAATAAAAATGTTAGGTAATAAATAAAACCATAAAATAAAAAATTATAAATGAACTTGGAATATTCCTAAATTTTATGTCTGTTGCGTTAACTTGTTTTCGCAAGTTACTCAAGAACAAGTTTTGACAAGAAGGGTTGCTTAACATGCGTTGCCACTTTCAGGTATAAAAGCATTTTATTTATTCTCTTCGACTTGGTTTTTAAGCACATATTTTCCCTATATTTTCAATGCTCTCACAAGTTTGTTGCAAGAAAATGCTAACCTCTTTTGCAGATTGAAAGACGAACGAATGGCATTTCCAGAATTGCAGAAACGTTTCAGAAAAATGTTCCATTAAAAGCTTGAAGAAATTGAGTTTCCACTATGTATGTCATGACATTTTGCTGCCACAAAGAAGCCCTTCAGAAACCAATTACGCCATGTCATGATTGCTTACCATTTTTTCTTCCAAGCATATTCCTCATCCATGTTAGAGTCTACTTTTTCTGCCTTATACATCATGACTTACCGCATGTCTACCTTTTTTAGTCGCACACATTTTTGTCATTTTTAGTTTATCTTTTTCCTTCTGAATAAAACCATTGAGCTTCCTTTCCATGACTACATTGCTTTGTTATCCCTGCCATAAACAATGTTTGACCCTCATATATTTCATCTATAGTCCTACCACTTATTATGTACAACTCGTGTTGACTGATGTGGGATTCCTTAAGGCCCACCTTTCAACACGTCTTTCCCCATCGACCTCAACACATTATCTGGGATAGAGACTAGAGTTCATTTTTAGTACCTTGAGGCTTGCATGCCTTAATGGCAAGTTCTCTCGCTGACAATCATGGGAATACATCAATGTCCCTTGATCGTTAGATCTTGCAAGTGGCTCGACATCATCTCATTTATTCGCAGTTTGCATGATGTACTTAGGTACCTTAGCACTCAATGACATCAATCGTGATATTTCCTCACATTAGTTAATGACATTCATCAATGGTCAGTAATCCAATGACTTCTTTCCATGTTCGACATCGACATATTTATTCGCATAGTAAGAATTATACCATTTGGTCTTGTAGCAGGTGAAGACTATATACTTTGCGTGACTCCATCAGTAGTTTTCCAGCAGCATACTTCAGCCATATGAGAGTACTATAGTTATACTTTCAGCTCTCATGTTTTACTTCATACAACCAAGCAACAATTTAGATCCTTCACTTCACATTCTATTATTCAGCAGCAGCCACATTCCTATTGCATAGTTCATCAACTTTTCGGGTAAGTGGAGGTATGTTGTTTTCTAATCTTTAACCATGTAATTCCTTAAATGCTAGAAAATGAATGAATTTGGAAAATTTCCTCACCACATTTCCTTTCTCCTTTTCATAAACCTAACACATCTTAAGTTGGGGGCGGGGGGGGGTTATTCATTTCCATTTTACATATTCATCATCTCATTTACCATTAATTAGAATGTCTTTCCCAAGCTATGCTTTGTTACGCATTGAGTAAAAAAAATTGCTATATATATTGCCATGATTCATAATATGAAAAAAAGCCTTTGTAATACACATTGATGGTTCAACATTTCTAATGCATGTATACTTTTAAATCCTATGTATTGTAGAAAAAATACAAGTAAAAGAAATGAATGTTGTTAACACAAGAACCAACATTTGTTATAGTTTTCACACAAGAACAACCCATAAGAAAAATTGTTGCCACTCATGCATTCCCAATCATGGAATGATTTACTATTACAAACAATCATCATATAAAGCATAGCTACAAAGTCAAAAGATTTAAAAAGAATCAATTCATAGTTGCATGAGGACATGCAACCAGTCAAGTTGGGGGGAAGGTTGAGCGGAAAAAATACAAGATTTTATTCATCTTTCACATACCATTTATCACCTTATTCCTATTTTATCCTTCCATAAAACCATTAATATCCATCATTTTCATGACTAAATATGGGTTACCTTGTTATTTTTCAAATCATTTATTTTTGAGTATTTTGAGTGAATTTGTGGTTAATTATTGAGAAAAATAACATATTTTCATTATACTTTAAAGTTGGATGAGTTTGGTGATGCTTACAGGTGTATTTGAAGACTTTAACAAGCTCAAAAATCACCACCTAGCCTCAAATTCGAATTTCATATTCAAGATGTGGGCTAATTTCATGGACAAGATCATGGAAATGTGGAGAGAATATCTCATCCAATATTTGTTGGAGGATTTGAAGGGATAAGTTGGGAGAAAAGTGGATTTGTTGAGGATTTTGAGGGATACGTTGAGAGAATATTGGATCTGTAATTATGATTACTTATCTTGAATTCATCTATAAATAGGAGGGCTCTCTCCTCATTTTGTTAGAGGCCTCTCTAGTGGTTTGGAAGTAGGGAATAGTTTAGATATTTTGAGATAGTCATGGATTTGATCCTGTTGTAATAGATTTCATGTTTTAGAATAGATATTTTGATCTCACCATATTTTGATGTCTTGTTTATGAATTAGTTGTGTTGATTTTATGTGAGCTCACAAGTTAAATGTCGATTGCTTTATATCAGTGTATTTCATGCAGTTTCATGTTTCAGATTTCTTTTGATGTCATTTCCTGCTTTTGCAAGCTTAATTCAATTTTAGTTGTAGAATAAGTTAGCAATACTGTTAGAATAATCCGTCAGGATTATTGTAAATAAATAATAGGAATATGAATAGATAGGAAGGCGAAAAGGCTGGTAATTAACCGCCTCATGAAATGTATAAATATAGGCATTTGCATTTGAATAATTAATTAGAATCGGGAGTTATTACCAACAAGTGGTATCAGAGCTTGGCTATTCGCCTGCCATAACTCCTGCCTGCCAGACCTTCATTCTGCTTGCCAGTCCATTGCCAGACTGCTCCATCAGTCTGCCAGTGGAGTCACATGCAAATTCCTTCATGATTGAGTTTGTGTGCTGAAGAAACCCTAATGATTTGAGCGTTTTGTATGTGGCTTATTCTGGTGATTATCCTGAGTCGCGACCTCTGCCATTCTAGCCCACATAATTCTTGCCATGATGATGAAATTCTCGTTGTCTTTGCTGATAATCTAAGTCTCCATTTAAATGAATGACGAGCCTGCAAACCCTAATGCTGATTCTTCCTTTGAAATTTCTTGTTTCCGTTGAACACCATCTTGCTACTGAGATTATCTGCGTTGAAGACAGCTGCTGGAGATTATCAGCTTTGAGATTATCTGGTGGAGGAGACAGCTGCTCTTAAACTTGCTGTGGTGTTAATTGGTTTTTGTATGATTAATCCACCATTGCCAGGTGGTTCAGTACGCCGTAGGAGATGCTACGGGGTGGACGCTCGGCACTTTAAATTATAATCAATGGACTGAAAAAAAAAACACCTACAAAGTGGGTGACACACTCTTGTTTGTTTACACTGCCGGTGATCATACCGTTCTGCAAGTGACCAAAGCGGATCATGATTCATGCACTACAACATCCCCTTTGAAATCGTATATGGGCGGCAGGACCGTTGTGCCGCTCTCAAAAGCTGCGTGGTGTTGAGAGTAAGGCTGGAAAATGCGCTGAAAACTGGAGATTGCCTGGTGCTTGCGTTGAAGTTTTGAGGCTGCATTTGATGCTTGTGTGAAGCTGCGACCTTCATGGAGTTAATAAATGAAGCTGTGTGTTGAGTTTTGAATTGCCGGCTTACAAATACGCTGCTAGGTTACAATACACTGTAAGGTTACAAAGAATTCGTTGATATATACTGGTGATTTTGTTGATATATAGCTTGACTAGCTATGCACCTGCGTGAATGGCTGCAAAAGTTTGAACACTGAAGAGTGCGATGTATATACTGCATTGAAGACTCATATACTGGTGCGTGTTGGAGACTGGTGCGTGTTGGAACCTGCTTGAAGACTGCGCACTACTGAAATGTATTGATACGTGAAGATATGTATTGATACTGCGGAAATGAATAAGTTCATCCCACATGAAAGTTGATGTTGAAGAGTATCAGTGGTATTGCGACTTGAAGACTGCGCACTACTGAAACCCTAATTTCTGAGCTGGCTGCGTGGAGGAGATTGAAGACTACTTGGTTGAAGAGCTGTGCGTTGGTTCCTTTCTTCAGCGTTGGATTGCTGATATAGAGAACCCTAACTACTGTCCAAACTTATATGCTGCGATGGTTGATTATGGATGCTGCGTTAAAGACTGCATGTGAAAAATATTGAAAGCTATTTATGAACGGAGGTAAAACTTTTATTGTTGACTGCAAAATAGAGTGTGACTGATATATCGTACTCTTGCTGCGTTGGAGAATTAATATTCTTGCTGCCTTGGAAATAATACTGTTGGAAATAATACTCTTGCTACGCCTAAAACTGGAGCTGTGCTCTCATACATTTGCGACTGTGACTGTTGCATGAAGAATTTTCTCCTCTATGAATTGCTGCTATGAATGATATAGCATGGAATTGCTGAGTTTTTTCCTTTGAAGAGCTGCATAATTTTTATGTATTGCTTGTGACCATTGGAAGTGCAAAAAAAAAAAAAAAACCCTAGTTTGTGCCCTAATTCCTCTGCTGATTGATATCACTGAGTTGTGGAGATGAGTATATTGAAATAATATACGCTGCGTGAGGTTTGGATTTATATTCCAATAATATATGCTACAGTTTTGGAGCTGAGTATATATTGAAAGTTGTTGTCCTCTTTGCTGGTTTCACCATTTGCATTGCTGCCTTTTGGAAGACCCTGTACTGAATTTCTTCTCCTTGAAATTGCTGCGAATTGAAGCAACAATACTATTATTGTATCTCTTTAAAACCTGAAGTTGCATCGTACACCTTGGCAGAGACTGTAGACCTGCAAGGTTATTGTTTTTCTCTTTGTCATATCAAGTTTATTATTGTAAACTACACTAACTATTGTAAAGATGCACTCTTTGGCATCTAGTATTGGTGCTCCCCTAGCTGGCAAAGACCAATCCAAAGACCCTTCCAAGGGAGATTCCGACAAAGAGAGAGGCAGAAGAAGGAGAAATTTCAGAGGCAGAGGGGGCAGAAGCAAAAGATCATACTTGCAGTGCAAGTGTTGCAGAAAGACTGGGCACACATCAGATCTGTGTTGGGCTTCATGGGACTCAATCAAAGACAAGCATAACCAGAAGACAAATGACCATGATGCTAGTAAATTTTTTGATTCTTGTATTGTTGCACATTGTAATCTTGGATTTAATGAAATGACTTCTCTTTCATCTTATAAAGATTGTTGGCTGCTTGATACTGGTGCAACATCACACATGACATTTAGAAAAGATTATTTTGAAGAACTGAATGAAACAATCGATGGCATAGTGTACTTTGCAGATAAGTCAAGTATTAAACCAAAGGGAATGGGCACCATTCGACTGAAGATGC
>LPNX010382084.1:887160-1096202 GCA_001517045.1 Pseudotsuga menziesii
AGTATTGTAAATAAATAATAGGAATATGAATAGATAGGAAGGCGAAAAGGCTGGTAATCAACCGCCTCATGAAATGTATAAATATAGGCATTTGCATTTGAATAATTAATTAGAATCGGGAGTTATTACCAACAAATACTTTGCCCCTACATATATTTTGTATGTACCTCACAAGTTTACGCTCTCTCCGGGTTGACAATTAAATCGTTGGATATATGTTATAATTTGTTTAATGTTTTTCCTGATCAACTATCAAGATCTTGGACTTTTAAATTGAAAGGAAGTATGAAAATGGATATGTCTTATTCTACTATTCCTATGGTTGGTGGGAACAAAAGGTTATACAGTGAGAAGAGATCAACTTTTGTAGTTAGCAGTCAAGAAAAGTCAGATAATCATCATATACATGTTGTTTATACAGATTTAGGATCTTCCATTTTCTTTAATATTGGTTCTCCTTGTGATCCTGAAATTACTGCACAAATTGAATCTAAAGAATATGAAGAGTATGAAAATAGACAAGAGTCTTTGGGAAAAAAAAACCGAAATAAGAAGGAATTTGGACCATGTATTTTGATGGATCCGTGGCAAAAATTAGTGTTGGTGCTAGTGTATATATTATTTATCCTATTATGGATTTTAAAGCTCTGTCATACAAATTAAATTTTGAATGTACCAATAATGTGGCAGCGTATGAAGCTTTAATACTAAGACTAAATGCTTTAAAATATTTGGGAGAAAAGAGGGTAAACGTTTTGGGAGATTCAGAACTTGTAATAAATGAGGTGAATGACAGCTATCAGACCAAACATATAAGGATGATGGCTTATAGGAATGAGGTATGGGATATGTTTGGTAACTATTTCACAAAGCACAAGATTTGAGTAATTCCCAAGTATGAAAACATGGTAGCTGACTCTTTGGCCTTCGCTGCTGGAAAATTTAAAACTCCCATTGGTGGCCAAAGAAAGTATAAAGTTGATATTATAAATAGACCTTCCATACCAGAAAATTCTAAATAATGGCAAGTATTTGGAGATGATATGCAAATAAAAATATTTTTACAGCTATATGGTGAATTTGTAAATACTCAAATTGACAATAAAAATGATAATTTTGAGAATTTCCAGGGTGATGAAGAGAATGAAGAAGAAATTGCTAAAAAAAAAGTTGAAAAATGAACTAGGGGGAAAGTATATAATCCAATTTAAAAGCAATTTTATCCCAAGAGGTATGATTCCGTTAGAGAATCTTTTTGATGAGAACGAAGTTGCAAAAGATCCAAAAGTAAAGCATGCTGAAAATCATGTAGAAGACAAAAACATAAGGACTAAAGAAGCTCTAAAGATTGTAAAACTATCCAAGAATCTGTCTCATAAAGAAAAAGAAGAATACAACAATCTGATGAAAAATTACACTGATGTGTTCACCTGGATTTATGAGGATCTCAAGGAGTATGATACTTCTATCATACAACATACCATTCCTATAAAACCTAGTGAAAAACCTTTCAAACAGAAATTGAGAAGAATTAATCCAATGCTGCTCCCTGTTATTGAAAAAGAAATTAAAAAATTATTCAATTCTAAGAACATAGTGACTTTCATATTTTCCAAATGGGTATATAATTTGGTGCCTGTTAGAAAGAAGAACGGAGAAATTGAGATTTCCATAGATTTCATAAATCTAAATAAGTTTTCGCTGAAGGACAACTATCCATTACCCAATAATGGTCGCTAGGCAGACCCAGGTTTACTATAATGAACCAACAACACCCCTAGTTCACTGGCCCTTTCAGCGACATACCACGGAGCGGCCTGAAGTCTCACCCGAAGTGATCCTAATGGGTTGGCGAAAGACTCAAGTGTCTCGACCAGGTTTTGTATGGCGTCCTGTGTGCGCCTCGCAGCTCTTCTTAGCCTGCGAGATGTCTCTCTCCTCTCTGCGATGCGCATTTTTCTCTTACTCACGATGACTCTAATCCTTATCGCATCGCCACATCTTGGGCAACACGTAACTTTCTCCTATGCTTGATCCTCAACCCGCGGTACCACGCACCCTAGCTCCTCTGATGGTGCGATATCCTACCGCTGCGACTCAGCGTACCTAGCGTACTGGTGTTCAACTTACAGGACTCAACACACGAGGCTGTTTTACACTGCGACTCTTAACTGTCTCAAGTGAAACTTAGACAGACTCTCATAAAGAATACTTAAAGACTTCAACTTGTATTTATCCTCTTAATATGCTGTGAACTGAATAACACATACATACATTTGCTGTAAGCAAAGTTCATGTAATGAATGACAGATATAACAAGTAAATACAATCACATGAATCAATCACATAACGCTCAGATTTTATGTGGTTCACTTCCAGGGTAAAAGCTACATCCACAGAACTGTGTTTCTATATTATAACTTGAGAGAGGTACATAGTTCTGTTGCACCGCATATGCAGCTAGAGATCTTCTGGGTAACTTCGCACACAGCCTGGAGCCCTTCTCTATATTGCCTTCTTACAATATACTCTCACTCTCTCTCTCTCTCTATCAATCCCTGTGGATTGTTACAATACAAAATAACAGTGAACTAACAGACTACTGGACTCTCAGACTCGCTAATGTCTGAGTAGCTATTAGCTATCCTAATAGCTCCAGAAGGTCTGACTAGCTGGATGGCTTAAAATGCCCAAAATGCCAACCTTTTACAATACAAAATACATCCCTTTATAGGCGGCCCGAAGGTCTCACCATTACAAAATTGTGGGCCTGTCCCAATAGTAACCCAAAACCCTAATTAGTGATAGTCGGCATATCTGTACTTGGGTAGCCGCTTTCCGTCACACCACTGCTCTCTGCAGTCTTCCATGCTTCTCGGCGTTGACCATGGGTACTATGCACCGCTTCCCTTCTTCTGTCCTTCGTCTTCAATACCTCAGCCTCGTCGCTCCTTTTCCTTTATGAGGGTAGCTGAGCCCTCCTATCTTCCCTGCTGCCTTCAATGCAGTGGTTGATCTCTCTCTTCTTGGCCGCTCAGGTACTGTCATCTCCTTTGACTTCGCTGCCCCGGTAGTCATAGTTTCCGGCTCCGCTCTATAACTAGAAACATGCTACGGTGTCGTAGCTTTACCTTATCTCCTCATCTTTGCCAAATTGTCTATCCACCAAAATAGCAGCTTTTCCTGTAGCTGCAGGACTCTGCTCCAACAGTCCCCTAACACTTACTTGTGGCTCGTCCCTGAGCCACTACTAATAGGCTTCTCCTATTGTAGCTTCTCCTTGGCTTCCTGCGAAGTGTGTTGAAGCTTGTCCCAAAGTCCTACGACTTCGTTCTCCATATTTGCGACACGCTCTTGTGCTGAGTCAAGCATAGATTGACTAATACCTGAGTCTTCTGCTGCATCAATTTCATTTCTGGTGGCAGTGAACTCCCCAAATTTCTGCTCAATTGCATCGACTAGCTCTATGATTTGTTCTTGATATGGTTGAAGCAGGGCATTGATGTGTATCTCCTTTGCTCTCAACCACTGCGCTTCCTGCTACAAGTGGTTCATCTCCGTCATCTTTCTCATCTTCTAAAGAGCAGCTAAGCTCTTGATTTCTTCCTTCATTGCTGCTGTGGTATTCTCTATCTGCTGAATACTTTGCTGGATTTCTACTTTCTCGGGAGGCTCATCTAACTTCGACCATGTGTTCGTCTCATCAGCTAGCACCGACAGTGCATCCTCTATGCGAGATTTCATTTGCGCGGAAGTGAGTCGAAAGGCCTCTACTCTGGCTTCCTTGTCTGCCTCGGGGGTGCCCGGTGGTCTAGCCTCAAGCTCAGCAATCTGTGCTTTGTGGTCTTCCTCCATCTTGGCCGCTATTTCTTCCATCCTAGTTACTATTTCCTCCAGAGCCTTTGCTCTGTTTGCAACTCATCTTACCTTCTACGGGATAGGAAAGGCGAACTCAATATTACATTGGGGTAACTCCAATGTGATGCTCTGTAAGAGTTGAGAGAGATTCTGTTCTCTTTCTTCATATGTTCTTAACTCATCTACCTTTTCTGATAGCTGGTAGTGAGTGCTGCATTCTTTTGTTTCAGCTGTGTGTTATATTTATAAGTCGCGAGCTCTCTACCTTTGAGCTCTGCGCTTAGCTGCTGCTGGATCATCTGTAACTAATCAATGTGGAACTCTACGAGGTTAACCTCAACAGGTTGTCTAATCTGTACCGATACATCCTTCAGTGACATAGGGAATCGGATTCTCCCTGGGGGTATCAAGACTGTATTGATGCGATCCATTGTGAAGATTTCCTCGCGGGAAATCAACTATGTTGAAATTTCTCCTGCGGTCGCCTTTACTGACGGAACCTGTATCATGGCAGTCTTCTCAGTAATTGCTTTTAAGTCCAGAAGCTGATTTTCTATCGCACTCTGTATCTTTTCCTGCGATGTCTACATCACCTCAAATGAGTCCTTCAACGTGTCATGCATTCTTGTTGCAATGAGTTCATAATCATCCTCTGTCAATGCAGTCTTCGAAGGTGGTTTTGTGGCTTTGTGCTTTTTCTTCTTCTGTGCCTCTGGTATATCTTCTTCTCCATCTTTCGTCATCTGTGTCTCTGGTGTCCCTTGTTCTGCATCCTTCGTTGTCTGTGCCTCTGGTGGCACTTGAGGTGGATATTTCCTCTTTTGTCCTGGTAGTGGCACTTGTGCTGCATCTTGCGTCTGGGTCTCCACTTTGTCTTTGCCTTTGTCCGATGGGTCTGTCTGTGTGGTACCTGATGGTAGGGGTGTGTTATCTTCTAATGCTTGCTTCCAGTCGTCATCAAAGTCTTTGATGATGCCCTTGACATCCTTTGCTGTCATCCTGAACCAACCATTAGCCCAATCGTCCCTTTTAGTCCTTTTTGGCCTCAGGTAAATTCTATGGCGGTCCACCATAAAATCAAGCCTATCATCATATGTGTCCATGATCTCCTTGCTGATCCGTGGTGTTTCTTGGAGGACGTTTCTCAACAGCCTATAGTATTCATAGAATACTATCGCATTGACCTTTTTCTTGGCTGGGATGCTAGTCTCCCATACGTTTGTGTAGCGCGCACCTTTGGGCTCGCCACTCGCTAACTGTCGAAATTGGGTATGGGGCGGCTCCTTCCACCCAACGAATGCACAGAGTATCAACAACCATGAGAAATGGAAGGGGTGTCTTGCCTCATCCTGAGCTTGCAAACAATCTTGCTGAAACATATTTAACAAAAATAAAGACCAATTGAACTGTTCCCCCTCTGCAACTTGTATGTCCAGGTTAATTACTGATCCTGTGACTTCCTCTGGGCGAACCTTGGTTAACATTCTGCCTGCAAGCAGACTAGCTGTAAATCTAAGGGTATTGTCTGTTAAGCTTGCAATGTCGTAAGCCTGACCTCCTCTTTGGAGTTTATACTTGGCGACCAGGGTTGGTGATAGCTTGGAATCCTTGGTATTTCCTGTTATATTTTTCTTTGGGTCTTGACCAGTCTTGGAAAGCCCGATAATGCGGTGTATTAGGTCGATGTTTAGGTCGACCTTGTTACCAATCCAGAGGTAACCCCCATGTATGCATGACAGTAGGATGCACACCACGGAATTAACCTCTGTGCCTCATCCACAATGTGGTATTATTAACAGATTGAGCAGGCCTGAGCGCTCAAGAATCTGGACATGTTCCATGGGAACATATTCATCTGCACCTGTCCTTGGGTTCTTCTAAATCATAAGGTATTGATCCGACCGGAACTGAGAATATGTCTTACTATCGCCCAGGTTATAATCTACAAATTTAACAATAGTGACATATCCTAATAGATCTCCATCTTCCTTTACTCGAGAATCAATCTATGGTATAGGAACAGGAAACTTACCACTCTTGGGAATTTTAACCTCTGGTACGCCGTCAACTCGTGGCATGATGTAGTCTGTTGCGTTATGAACTTCTTCCTCCAGCTCCGAACTGAATTCTTCTCTTATGTGAGTTTGGCTCCTCATCCTTGGTAGCTGTCTGGTCTGTGATGAACTTGGCGTCGTCATAGCAGACATAAGGCCTCCATGCTCGAACCTTTCCAAAATCACTTCTATAGGTTCGTCCTCGGACAGAACCCACTCGGTGTTATAATTTGGATTGGCAATGGCTGCAAACTTTGGAAATCACAGCACTCTGTAACGAAATTAGCTCTAGACAGGGGAAACTTAACAATGCACTCTATAGCTCTTGGCTCTTTGCAAATGTAACCCTCGTGAATGAATAATTTCTACTTTTATGCCGAAGGCGATAATCCCGGACGCAACGGTCATCTAGACTGAATCCGTTGGTCGTATTAATTGCTTGGACGAGACCACACCTGTCATCCCGATCCTCAATAAATGCTGAAATCCGATCAATTTCCCTTGAAGCGTGTGTATGCAGGCGTTGGTCTCGTCGAAGATTTGCTAAATCTGGACAATTGATTATGCTGTTGCCAAATCTACAGTAAGGTATACTGGTCATTTCCTCATTAACTGCCTATCAGAAGGCAACTTGACTAGCCCTCTGTCTCATTACAAAAACTGGGTACGTGGCACAGAGAAACATCACGCTGCTGCGATGCCACACTGCATCACTTTCTCAAAACAAACTTAAGAGTTTTTTTTTTTCACAAAATGAACCGTCCTTATGTGATTCCTGATACTTAGAATACCTGCCGGTGTAGACTAATTTCCGGGGTGTAGACTAATTCCCGGTGTGACATCTGCACCACTCGCGACTCTGAGTTAGGGCTGAGAGGTGGAGTGGCTATCACTATAAAGCTTAAGCCTACTACCATTGATCATCGTGGGAAGAAGCTCCCCATTTAGTTTGCTGAGCTGAACGGCTCTTCCCTCTGTGACTTGCTATATCTGATACGGCCCCAACCAATGCGTCTTGAACTTCCCTGGAAACTTAAGAAATTTACTGTCATAGAGGAGTACTAGGTCTCCGATCTGAAGATTCTTACTCTTAATGTGTCTGTTGTGCCAATAATTTTCTCATTCCTTCTGCACTTTCTGATGGAATCCGACGATGAATCTATCTTCCTCTAAGGCAAGCAGCTACACTAGCCTCTCATGCACCGTGTCTGTATCAGCCATTCCAGTGATCTGAGCAATTCTTAAACTGGGAAGAATATACTCCATAGGCATAACAGCCTCCTATCCATACACCAAGCTGAAAGGTGTGTGTCCTGTAAGTTTCTTGCATGTATTCCTATACGCCCATAATACAGTGTTAACTCTGAGGTCCCAATCATTCCTTTGGCTGTTGCAGATCTTAGTAAGAGCGTTTTCTAAAATCTTTTTAAAGGCCTCCACCGTACCATTAGCTTGTGGGTGGTAGGGAGTGCTTTTATGGTGCTGTGTCTGGAATTCTTCCATCAAGGCCTCAATGGTGCGATTCAAGAAGTGTGTGCCTTGATCGCTCATCAAAATTACTGGGCATCCAAATCTAGTGATGATGTTTTCAAAAATGAACTGTGCGGCTGTAGCAGCATCACAATTTCTTACTGCTTTGGCCTCTGCCCACCTGGTGAGGTACTCTGTTCCAGTGATGATATATCTCGCACCAGTTCGTTTTCCTGGTGGGTTGATAGGAGCCACAAAGTCTATATCCCACTTGTCAAATGCACGCAGTGTAACCTGCGGTCGCAGCAGCATTTCATCTCATCGTGAAGGTTTTCCTACCCTCTGGCAGATATCGCAGCATCTGCAAAAGTCCTTAGTGTCTTTGTGTAACGTAGGCCACCATAATCCTGCAGCTAGGATTTTCTGCGCAGTCGGCTTTCCTGCGAAATGACCTCCTGCAGTACCTGAATGTGCTTCTCTGATAATAGCCTCTTTTTCATGTGGCATCACACATCTGTGCAGGACTTCATCTGGACCTAACTTATATAATTGTCTTGCAATCAGGGTGAAGTCTGCTGCTTTAACAACCAACTACCTCTTTTTATGCTTGGTAAACTCATCAGGTGCCCTTCCTGTGGTGAGAAAGTGAATGATATCAGCATAGTACTCATCTGTGATATGGATAGAAAACAACTGCGCATCTGGCAAATTGTCCTCTAGATTACTTGGCTCTTCTCCTGAGTCTATTCGCGACTGATGATCAGGTCCGGTGTTCAATCTTCCTGGTTTGACAATGATTTCAAAATCATACTCCTGAAAGAGGAGTAACCAACTATAGATTCTTCCCCCTAACACTGGCTTATTGACCAGATACTTCAATGCGGAATGGTCAGTAAACATCTTGAACGAGGCACCCAACAGGTAGTGCCTGAACTTCTATAGCGCGTACACCATAGCTAAGCCTTCTCTTTCTGTCATGGTGTAGTTCTTTTCTACTGTCGATAGCTTTCTGCTGAAGTATGCGATAGGATGATCGATACCTCCTTCTCCTGGTTGCATTAAAACAACCCCTAGTGCGATGCCAGATGCATCCACATGTACATGAAACGGCTTAGTCCAATATGGAAATACTAAGATGGGTGCTGTAACCATCTTCTCTTTAAGTGTGTTTAGACTCTGCAGGCATTCCTCATTCCATAGGAATTTTACATCTTTCTTTAATAGTTTTTCCATTGGTGCTGTAATCTTGGTGTATCCTTTGATGAATTTTCTATAGTACTCGGTATGACCAAGTACTGTCCTCAATTGTTTGACTGAGTTGGGTGATGGAAGATTTACAATGATGGCAATCTTTGCGGGATCTACCATCAAGCCTTGCCTGCAAACAATGTGACCCAACAAAATACCGAATGGCGCACAGAATATACATTTTTTCAAGTTCAGAGAAATCTGGTACTGCCTACATTTCTCTAACATCAGTCTTAAATCTCCTATGTGCTTGTCAATTAATCCAAATATAGTCCAATCATCAAAATAAACTTCTAGGAATTTATGGATGTATTCTTTAAATACAGCAACTACTACTCTAGAAAAGATAGCTGGTGCATTCTTAAGACCAAAGGGCATTACCGTATATTGGAATGAGCCCCATTCTATTGCAAACGTGGTCTTATGTCGATCTTCTGAGTGGATTCTGATCTGGTGATAGCCTGAAAAGCCATCAGTGAAGGAGTAGACCTCCTGTCCTCCAACATTGTCTAATACTTCATCAGTGAAAGGTGTCGAAAATGGATCATGAAGTGATGCGTTGTTGAGTTTACGTAAGTCGACACAGATCCTAATGTCTCCTTTGGTTTTCTTTTCTTGCACAACCATGGGACTAACCCATTCGCTTTCTTCTACGGGCTCAATGATGCCTGCTGCTAGCATCTTATCGATCTCATCCTTAACTTTTTCTTTGTAGCGCGGATTTAATATATATGGACGCTGCTTGACTGGTCTAGCATACTCTTTCAATGGTATCCTCATTACTCCCAGGTCTCCGACTATTCCTTTCATCTCTGTGAACTTGGTGGGAAATAGGTCATGATAGTCATGTAGCAAGTCTGCAATCTGTCCAACTGTTTCATCAGTCCAATAGTCTCCAATAGAGGCAAACTTTGGTTCTGTGTCTGTGCCAATATTGATCTTTTTAATCTTGATCGGCTCTGTGATTGCTGGAGTCTGTAGCTTCTGTCCATCAACATTGCGGGTCCCTTCTGACTCCAGAATGTTGATGTTGCGAGGATCCTCATCCTCCTCCTCTGGTTCTGATGCAAAATTATAACACTCTAGCGCATCTTCTAACTGGATAGCCCACTCAGGTTGAGTATGTACTGATAGGGTACAATCCTCAAATATATTAATCTTTATTACATCTAGGGCCTGATCAACATTTGGATACTCAGATTCAAAAGTGAAGGTAAGTAGAAAGCTGTCTATTAGAAGTGGCCATGTAGTCATTCCCTTGCGCAATTCAGTCTCTATGTACCAGTTCCATGGAATTGTGTCCAAAGTGTGAATGAATCAGTGAACCCATTCATTCTCGGGAATGTCCGACAAATTCTGTTCGCATGTCTGAATATGTGACCTGGGGTCACTTTCTCTTGTCTATCTCTGCTGGACATACTCTCTGTCGGTAGAGAATATGATTGCCATCAATCTCTTAAGATCATCCCATGATGCGATATTCTCTTTACGTGCATACCACCATCTTGCAGGTGTGGCTTGTATTGCAAGGTCCATAGCTGCAATCCTCTGCTTGTGAGGAATTTGTTGTTCAAACTGTGTGATAAAGTCCTGGATATCTGTTAGACCATGAAATGATGGAATCTTGTTGATCTCCGTGCCAATCCATCGCAGTGACTTAGTCATGTACACACATCTGCGTGCTGAGACTTTGTAAAGTCTATTCTGCCAGTTCTCTAGACCAACATCCAAATCCGATGCGCATGAGCTGTCGCATCGCCAACTAATGTTCCCTTCTACGGTTGGATTGATGTAGTCGCTCTGGTTCGCAGTCATCTGATAGAGACTGTCCATGTTACATGCCTCTTCCTCTGCTCGGATAGGTTCAATGTATCTAGGACCCTGAAGAGGATCTAACAGTTCGATGACCCGGATCTGCGCGTCCTCAAAGGTCATTTGTCTTCTCTTTAAGTCGATAATGACCATGTTACCGATCACCCAATCAATGCCTAGTAGTGCTGGATATGGTCTACTATCACCAATGATTTCTATAACTTCAAAGTCCGTAGAGTTGCGAACTCCGTGAATGTCAACTGGAACCTGCGATAATTGAACCAGGGGTGATACCCACTATTGATTAGCTAATCTGAGATGGATAGGTGATCTGACTAACATAGGGCTACCCATCTGTTCCCATGTCTGCTTAGTCAGAACATTTACCTCTGATTCTAGATCTAGTATCACCTCGTCCATTTCGAATTCTCCAACTTGTGTTGTGAGTCGCATCTCTCTTCCTGTTCTTGTATGTCCCATAATATTATGAATAGCACGATGTGCACTGCTCATGGAAGAAGATGACTGACACTGATCTATGATGTGCTAAAGTTCTCCAATAGCTTTCTCATTTCTCACAAGTTTTAAACAGCTCCGTAGGAAGGATTGTACACTTCCTGTCAACTCGTCCTCATCGCATGTGCCCGATATGGTAGTCTACAATATCTGTACAGGGCTAACGCCACAAGGTGCTTGCTGCGGTATGCCCCTAGACGACAGTACCTGCGATCCTGATTGCATAGGGTCATCAAAGAAAGTCTTAGCTTCTTGAAATGTCTGTTTATTCTTCTGTAGGTTAAGTGGTGTTGCTTTGTTAGGAGCTTTACACACCCACTCCTAACGTGTGGTCTTTTCAGTAACCTGCGATGTCCCATTGGTGGAAGCACCACTGCAAGTCACAATGTTGACTCTTGGTTCTGGTTCTTCCTGCTCAACAGCAATAAGCTGGATGTTCTGGTGTACTGCTGGCTTAGGTTCTCTGATCTTAGCTATCAAGGTAGGACAGTATTCTATAGCGTGATCGTAAGATTTACAATCGTTACATGTGGTGGTAGGGCTCTGACAATCCCTAGCATAATGTCCTACAACTCCAGAGTTGTAACAAGTGACTGGTCCACGACCATGGCCAAAGCCTTCTCCATGGCCAAAGCCTCCTCATCCTCCTCATCCTCCTCATCCTCCTCCACGGCCACCATAAGCTGGATCATGCTGTGGTCCTGCTGCTGGACTCTGTACAAGTCTTGCTTGCTCCCGACCATGAGATCATAGGCTTGGCAATCGTGTTCATCATGGCCTACGGACTTGCAGAAGATGCAGTATAAGTTATTAGGTGTCTGTACGTACTTCTCAAGTAGAGGGAATTGGTGAGGTAGGTGTCCTCTTGTTTTGCATATTTCACACCACGACCCGTGGGTCTGTGGTAAGGGGTTAGGAGCCCCAGTTGCTATATATTCTCCAAATTCTGGACAATTATCTTTAGTATGGCCTTGTGCTTTACACTTTACGCACCATATGTCTTGCGCAACCTCTTTCCCTTTCTGAATCTCATGCATCTGTATCATGAGATTAGCCAACTGGTTTTGCAGATTCGTCATACCTATGCTGGTTTCAGCTAGAGGTGAAGCCTCTAGTTTCATCGCCATCGCCAATGCGTCGTCTTGTGTCTAGAGTTTCTGTTGCATTAATGGAAATCTGATGTGAGGGAGCAGCGCTACAATAAACCATTCCTTATGCTGCTCCGGCGCAAACTCAAAGATGACTTGATCTATAAGGGCTTTAAATTTCTGATCGAAGTCCCACACTGACTCTGTAGGTAACTGTTCGATGTCTTTAAGCTCTGTAATGCACTATGACTCGGACTTAGGTTTCTTAAACTCTTTAATCATGGCGGTCCTGACCTAGACAAGTGTTCTGGGTACCACTGAGGTATACTTCATATACCATTTTAAGGCTCGTTCTCTCAGTGTGGTGACCAACTGTACAATTTTACTATTATCATCATTGATTGCTTTAATGGCCCACATGGCTTCACATAGAAACTAATGCTGCTCTGGGTCCTCTGCCCATGTACCCTTAAAGATAGGTAGCTTCATATCATCCCCCATTCTATTTCTGCGTGGTGGATGTTGATTTGCTGTGTTACTACCACTCAATGGTGTAGGTGGAGGTGATGTAGCGGTAGTATGTATTGTCTGCAAGCTACTAGATGGAGTTCCTACGGGATTGTTCTGAGTCCCGATCTATTTCTGTGGGATATAAGGGTGGTAAGGGATACCCCCTTCTGTTATGTCTGTATGGTTATGACTCTCTTGTTTAGTACTATCTGAACTGTCTTCAAATATGGGAGATCTGAAATCTACTTTGTATTTCTTTCCACTATGTGTATGTCAAATGTCATCAAAATAAATTCAAACTCTTATGACATTACTATCTTTACTTATTCATATGAAACTAGATCCATTGTTCCTTTTTCATGTAATAACATCTTAATGGACAAGTTTAAGGATTTTAGGTACTTACCGCGATATCCTTTGAAGAAGTACTGCTCAGCCTCGCTGAAGCTTTTTCTCTGGTCTACTGCAAACTCTGTGACGAAGCCTTCTAGCACACTCGCAAGCCAAAAGTCTACTATCCTCGTAATGGGATTATCAAGGTTCTTCACGGTCTGAATCAGCTCCAATGTCCAGACAATGTTTCTTTTCTTCTTGAATATGCTCGTATCAGTCAACTTTGATAGCCAGTCGTAAAGCTCATTTCCAAAGGTCACAAAAAATATCGCATGCAGGTCTGTAACGATATGTTTTTGTAGCCAGTCCTCTGTACTCAATCTAGGACTCTTGTTCTCTCGTTCATCCAACTCTTTCTCCGTAGACGCAACCCACTCATTGAGTTCGTCTCTAGTAGGACACCACTAGAACATCAGTGCTCAGTTTGTTCAAAACCGGCAACGAAACCATTTGTTGGTCGCTGGGCAGACCTGGGTTTACTATAATGAACCAACAACACCCTTAGTTCACTGGCCCTTTCGACGACAGACCGCGGAGCAGCCTGAAGTCTCACCCGAAGTGATCCTAATGGGTTGGCCAAAGACTCAAGTGTCTCAACCAGGCTTTGTATGGCGTCCTGTGTGTGCCTCGCAACTCTTCTTAGCCTGCGAGATGTCTCTCTCCTCTCTGTGATGCACAGTTTCCTATTACTCGCGATGACTCTAATCCTTATCGCAGCACCGCATCTTGGGCAACACATAAATTTCTCCTACACTTGATCCTCAACCCACGGTACTGTGCACCCCAGCTCCTCTGATGGTGTGATATCACCTCCCTGCGATATCCTACCACTGCGACTCAGCGTACCTAGCGTACTGGTGTTCAACTTACAGGCCTGAACACATGAGGCTGTTTTACACTGCGACTCTTAACTGTCTCAAGTGAAACTTAGACAGATTCTTATACAGAATACTTAAAGACTTCAACTTGTATTTATCCTCTTAATATGCTGTGAACTGAATAACACATACATACATTTGCTGTAAGCAAAGTTCATGTAATGAATGACAGATATAACAAGTAAATACAATCACATAAATCAATCACATAACGCTCATATTTTACGTGGTTCACTTCCAGGGTAGAAGCTACGTCCATAGAACTGTGTTTCTATATTATAACTTGAGAGAGGTACATAGTTCTGCTGCACCGCATATGCAGCTAGAGATCTTCTGGGTAACTCTGCACACAGCCTAGAGCCCTTCTCTCTTAGATCTCTTCTCTATATTGCCTTCTTACAATACTCTCTCTCTCTCTCTCTCTCTCTCTCTCTGTCAATCCTTGCGGATTGTTACAATACAAAATAACAGTGAACTAACAGACTACTGGACTCTCAGACTCGCTAATGTCTGAGTAGCTACTGGCTATCCTAATAGCTCTAGAAGGTCTGACTAGCTGGATGGCTTAAAATTCCCAAAATGCCAACCTTTTACAATACAAAATACATCCCTTTATAGGCGACCCGAAGGTCTCACCATTACACCACTGTGGGCCTGTCCCAACAGTAACCCAAAACCCTAATTAGTGATAGTCGGCATATCTGTACTTGGGGTAGCCACTTTCCGTCACACCACTGTTCTCTGCAGTCTTCCATGCTTCCCGGTACTGACCATGGGTACTATGCACCGCTTCCCTTATTCTGTCCTTCGTCTTCAATACCTCGGCCTCATCGCTCCTTTTCCTTTATGAGGGTAGCTGAGCCCTCCTGTCTTCACCGCTGCCTTCAATGCAGTGGTTGAGCTCTCTCTTCTCGGCCGCTCAGGTACTGTCGTCTCCTTTGACTTCGTTGCCCCGGTAGTCATAGTTTTCAGCTCTGCTCTGCAGCTAGAAACATGCTACGGCGTCGTAGCTTTACCTTATCTCCTCATCTTCTCCAAACTGTCTATCTGCCAAAATGGCAGCTTTTCCTGTAGCTGTGGGACTCTGATCCAACACCCAAATTGGATCATATTTTTCAGAAAGTGGTGGGGTCTAAAAGGATTTCAACTATGGATGGATTTTTAGTATACTATCAAATCAAAGTCCTTCCTAAAGACCAGGAAAATACTGCGTTTACTACACCATGGGGAACATTCATGTATGCCAAAATTCCCTTTGGTTTAATGAATGCAAGCGCCACTTTCCATCATGACATGGGCTTCGCTTTTGCGGAGGAAAAGGATAAAGTTGTGGTTGTCTATATGGATGAAATTACTCTATATTAAAGATCTGACAGGTAACACATGAAGCATTTGGAAAACGTTTTTCTCAAGTGCATGAAGTATGGCATATAATTGAATCATAGAAATTAAAATTTTGTATTGGAATAAGGGAAATTGCTGGGGCACATAATTTCAAAAGATGGTATAAAAAGAGATCTAGACAGAGTCACTGCCATTCAAAAGGTTGAGGAACCAAGGAGTAAAAAGGAGGTACAATCATTCATTGGACATGTAAATTTTTTGAGGAGATTTATTCCCAGGTTATCTGAAATATTAATGAATATTGTTATACAAAACTCCTGTCACCATCATGTGATAAGACCTTTGACATACCTACTTGCCATGAATCCCAACTTCTAGAATGAAGACTAAATGGTTTTTTATCAGTCTATCATACAAATTCTCGGCACTGCTCATCCTCCTTTGTCCAGGAGCGGTACCCCCGCTCGCATCGCTTTTCATCGGTTGTCCACAAGCGGTGCCACCGCCTGTCACCCTTGGCCCATAGGCGGTTATTACTAGAACCGCTCTGTCATAGAAGGAGAAGTGTGGTACCTTGGGTAAAAGGGGAAAAAGAGAAGCTTGTCAAGGATTCTAGATGATAAGCCTTGAGATATCCCTTATCCCTACTGTTGTGGGTTAGTTGAGCTCGAGATCCCTCATCTTAGGATCTTAGAGGCCACCTCACCCACTCATTTCTCAACCATCTCTATCCATCTAGCCCTATAAATATGAGCTCATAACCATGGTTGAGGGGAGAAGATTGAAGGTATTGTTATGCTGTTGGACTGATTCTTGGCCAAAGATCATTTGGAGAGAGCATAGAGAGCTAGAGTCGGAACTTTTGGGGATGAAGAGTTGGTTTCATGGAGATGCATGTCAACACTAAGGCTTGGTTGTAAAATTATTCATATTTCTAATACAAGCTGATTTTTTGTCCCATATATATTGTTGATGTTTGATTTTAGATATATATTGCTAGATTCCTCAGTCACTAGCATAGATTAGTAGATCATATTCTGGTTGCTTTGATCTGTTTCGTGTTGAACTCTTTTGTAGGTACACAGGTGAACTATCAAAGCCTTGTATTCCATATATCTACAACATCTTGGGAGAGTTATCAACCTTTGTGATCTATTTGTTCTGGATCTGAACCATTCAGACCAGCGAAACACCTTGTTGTCCGCAGGAGGTGAAATATTCCGAGCAACAAATCTGGCGACTCCGATGGGGAGTAGTTGTATTCAGTTGTTCTAATCGTCCTCAGTTTGCAACTCTTGTCCAAATCCAGGCTCCATTTTCTTCAACTCTTTATAGTCAGATCTACTTTCTGATTTGTATTATTTGGGTTTGAAGTTTCTAGATCTGTTCAGATCTGAGTTATTTCAATTTTTTATGCTCTATTACCATATTCAATGTGACAATATTTACCTTGATCTAGTCTTTTTGATCTGATCCATTGTTCTATTTCTTGTTTTGGCCATCTACAGGGAACCATGGTAATGCTTTGTGTGAGGTGCGGTGCCACCGCCTGAACACAATGGACAGTAAGCGGTGCCACCGCTTATATCCGGTTAGCGAGGAGCGGTGCTACTTTGGAAATGCTCTTACAACACCTACAAAGCGCGGTACTAGGTAGGCATTAGTCCAAAACTCTTTTTCCTCATTTTTCTTTGAAAATTTTGGAATTTTGATTGCTTTTAGTTCTGTTATCAGGCTTGTGTTATTGAATCTGATGTGTGTGGCTTCCTGCTTTGATGGTTTAAGATTGATTTTGAGTGGAATTTCAAAATTTGTTTAGTCTTTTTTATTGTTCATCCACTTCTTGCTTGCTGGTTGTGTTTAAAGAAGGATTTATTGTTTTCTGAAAGTTAGGGTGCTCATTGAACTCTCTTTCAGTTGTGTATACTGAAAGAAGAACACTAGATTAGCTTCTAGATTTCATTTCTTTCTTGCATAGTAAACTTCTTTTTCTTCCCTTCAAAAAAGAAAAGTTTTGCTTGAGATTAGGACATCATATTTGAGCATTGGATTTGGGTTTTCTGATTGGCTTCATAAGCTTTCAGGACCCGTATGATCTTTCGTCTCTCATGCATATAGGAATATCTCAATCAAAATAAAAAAAATGGTAGTTTTAAGTTAGATTTGCTTATGTTTTTAAGAAACTTGAAAAGTTAGAGTGCATTGGCATATAGGTGTGCTTGGTGTTGTTCTTTTATGAAAAGAGATTCTCACCCTTCCCATTTGCTTTCAAAAAGAAGAGTTTGGTTTGTAAAAGTGTTTGCTTGTCTTTGATTTGGTGTTCATGACTGTTAATTGGAATGATTTTTGGTTTTGAAACAAACACAAAAAACACTCTCTTCCCTCCCATAAGTAGGCATATTGAACGGTAAAGTGAACATTTGCACAAGCATACTGCATGGTTTTACTTTTCTGTCAGAACATCATGCATTCACCTAACCATACAATTTAAAATTTACAGTAGTTGTAGGTTAAAATTTACGTAGTAACTTGAGTGATAGGTTAGAGACGTGTTCGGGCGTCGTAAAATGTAGGAGCTGTCATTATTTGTCAGCATTACATTCCAGGACTCGCACGGTTCTTCCACATATCGTCGGTATATCGAACGAACTTTCACGTACCCTTGAGGCATATATAAAGGTACTTCATGTACTCGATTGTATATCGAAATGGCCCTTGTGTACAGTTATGCACTAGACAACACTACTACCGATTCGAGCTCCCACGTACCTTGAGTATATTGGGAGACCCCACTAGGTTACCTTATCTATCTAAGAAAATCCCTTTGGCCGTCTTGTTTGGAGCCATACACTGAAAAAAACATTCAGGGAGATTACTATGCATGTACCCTTGAGGTATATCACGAGTGGCACCGGCTTGACAATCCTAGTGAGAGACCTAAATTTTGAGCTCCTCCCATCATTTTAAGTCTACTTGTTTTGACCTATAGTTTAAGTAGGGAAGTTTGTTGGTGTGTTTTTTCTAGATTTTCAAACCCTAGGTTAGATAGGAACTGTACACACTGGATGAGTTAAGATAGTCCAGGAGAGTACGGGGCTTGCCACCCAATTTTACTTCTATTTCAGAAGGAAATCCAATGGAAGCTACTGACCAAGGAGCTGCTACCACCTCCCAAGTGGGAGATAATGTGGTGGTGGAAAGTGGAGTACCATATTCTTCACACTCACCTACCTTAGTCCAACAAATTTCCCATGAGGATTCATCGCTCCATCCTCCCGCTGAAGATCATGTTGATGATATCCATTCGGATTTTGGTCCTAATGCTCCTTTTTGGGAGACACCCATTGGACATGCCATTTTCTCATTTGGCACCCATGTAAGTTCTCCTGAAAGTGAAGAAGAATGCAGGAAATACCACACTACTATCGTCCGTGCACAAGAGGTAGAAAAGTATATTGACAACCTATTAGGCCCTTCACCAGTTCGTTACACATTCCTTCCCATGGGATATCATTCACTAGCTGATTCTATGTGACCCATTGAATCGATTATAGATCGTCCATTAACAACCTACATCCCAGGTAAAATTTCCACCCCTCTCACCTCTTATGTTATGTCCGTTCCAAATCCTCCCAGATATTTTGCATATGGGGCCCAACCTTCAATTCCTATGTCTTCAGTACCTTTGAATGCCAAGGGGCAACCCCCGGCACGACCTACGTTATTCGAGATAGGAGTTGTACCTAGTCAAGTGTGAGGAACCTGCAGCAAACAAGTAATCAAAACACATGATATAGCAGCAGAACTCAGAATCACTTTTATATTAATCGCAGGCCACTTCGAGGGGGCAACCTCCTTTGAGAAAACTCAATACAAAATAACTTCACGGTGGCTTCCTTGGCCTCAACACACACTTATATATTAAAAATAGGCGCCAATACCATGGGTCAAAACCATGGGCCAATATAAACTATGGGCGCCAATACTATGGGTCAAAACCATGGGCCAATATAAACTATGGATCAACAAATACTACAGGTGGCTTACAAAGCATATGCGCCTCACAACAATAACACAAACTCTGGATCAACAATTACTATGGGATGACTTACAAAGCATATGCGTCCAACAACAATATACTAACATAGTAAAGAGAGGGATTGACATGGGTTCCTAACATCCCCTCCCCCTTAGAAAAAGCTTTGTCCTCAAAGCTTTAGATGTGGAAATTGTCACTGTATCTGGAGGAGTGGTTCCCACGTAGCATCCTCGGGCTGCATTCCATGCCATGGAATTAAGACCTCTGTGATAGAGTGAGAGAGAAGCTGACGAGTGCACTTATTGAGGACAGCCTCCGGCTCCAAAAAGATGGATCCTTCATTATCCAGTTCTGGTAAAATAGTTTGGCCTTTGATGTTGGTGCCAAGAACTTTCTTCAGACAAGAGACATGAAATACTGGATGAATGTGGGAAGAAGGCGGAAGTTCAAGATTTAGAAGCAACAGGCCCAATCTTCTGAAGAATCCTATATGGCCCATAGAACTTTGGAGCGAGCTGATGATGCCCTTTGAGTTTTAGTGAGGATTGCTTGTAAGGCGGGAGACGAAGAAAAACCATATCACCGGCTTCAAAAGTGCGCTCAGAACGGTGCTAATCAGCTTGTTGCTTCATGTGATTTCCTACCATGTGAAGGTTTTCGCACAAAATGTAAAGGACCGCGTCAACTGCCTGAACTGGAGAACTGCTGGGGTTGTAAGGAAGAAGAAATAGCGGTGCCGAAACATAAACTGCGTCATATGGATTCATTTTAGAGGCAGTGCGGTAAGAGGTATTGTACCACCATTCAGCGAGAGGGAGCCACTTTGCCCACTGATGTTGTTGCTTAGAGGAGAAGCAAAGAAGATAAGGTTCCAAGCATTTATTGATAATTTCAGTCTGACCATCCGTTTGGGGGTGATAACCTGAACGCATCTTCAGTTTGGTGCCAGTGTGGTGAAAGAGTTCTGTCCAAAAATGACTGGTGAAAGTCGCATCACGATCCGAGACAATGGAAGAAGGCATTCCATGAAGACGAAAGATCTGGTCCAGGAAAATTTGAGCAATGGAAGAGGCTGTATAGGGATGGATGAGAGCACAAAAATGACTATATTTGGAGAGGCGATGAACCACAACCAAAATCATAGTCTTCCCTCCAGATTTAGGGAGCCCATCAATGAAATCCATAGAAATATCTATCCATAGCTGGGGACGTATGGGAAAGGGCTCGAGCAATCCCGGAAGGGGTGTTGTTTCACCCTTATTGCACTGGCAGGTATCACATTCAACCACCATTTGTTGAATTGTTCTTTTCATGCCCTGCCAAAATAAGGTGCGCCGTGCTCGTTCATACGTTTTGAGAAAACCAGAGTGCTCCGCTAACGGAGAAGCATGGAGTTCATAGAAGATAGCTTGTTGAAGAGCTATGTTCTGGGGAAGCACCAGACGACCCTTGTATCGCAGTGAAGCACCATCCCAAGAGTAATGTGGAATAGCAGCAGGGTTGTTGTCCAAGCGTTGGATGATGTGAGATAATGAAGAGTTGATGACATAACCCTACTGAACCGATTGCAACCAATGTGGAACGGGCATAGAAATAGTGGAAAGAGAAACTTGGTCATCAAATGTGCGAGAAAGGGCATCTGCCACAAGATTGTCCGTACCCTTCTTATAAGTGATCTCATAGTCATAACCCATGAGTTGGCTAACCCATTTCTGTTGTGCTGGGGAGGATACACGCTGTTTTAGGAAATATTTCAGACTCTGGTGATCAGTCTGGATGCAGAAATGATTCCCTAAGAGGTAGGGTCGCCACGTTTGTACTGCATGCAAAATGGCCATCATTTCCTTCTCATATGTAGAGGTAGCTAAATTATTACTGGAAAGGGCTTTGCAGATGAACGCAATGGGGTGTTCATCTTGAAGGAGAACAGCACCAAGTCCATTGCCGCAAGCATCACTCTCAATAGTGAAGGGCTTGGAAAAATCGGGCATAGCTAGAACGGGTGTAGGACACATAGCTTGTTTCAGCTTGTCAAATGCACGCTCAGTAACAGGTGTCCATGTAAAAGCATCATTTTTCAACAGCGCAATTAATGGAGCTGCAAGCTTCCCATAATCCTTGAAAAACTTGCGGTAGTAGCTAGTCAACCCCAAAAAACCACGAAGGCTCTTGAGTGTCTTAGGAGGTGGCCAATTGTTGATGGCAGCAATTTTGGTAGGATCCACATGAACCCCTTGTGCTGAGATAATGTGCCCGAGATACTCAACTTCCTTTTTGGCATGGAGATGATGATCAGAGAAAAGTTGCATTACAAGAGCCAGAGGCTGGAGATGTTCAACCCATGTTTTACTGTAGATGAGGATATCATCAAAAAATACCAGAATGAATTTCTGCAAATAGGGCCTAATGTTGGGAGGAATGCTACCAGGGAGGAGCTGAATATGATGGTCCTCTGTTCGTGAAGGTGTAAGTCCAACTGGTTCAGCAAAAACACCTGTATAGCGATCCAGAATTTGTTGGAGATCCAAAGGAGTAGTGGGGGCCACTGATGGTTGCATTTGAAGGGAATGGAGTTGAGCAATGACACCATGGGAACTCTTCTTAAGGAGTTTTTCCATGCGATGTGAATTGATGATGCTGAGAGACCCTGGTTGTAAGCCTTTCAATGTGTTCTTGTGTCCATCGGGGGAGAACTGCATCCAAAGTTCAGCAAAATCCCATAATACGGGGCCAAGTGTGCGCAGCCATTGAGCGCCCAAAACCACATCACATCCGCCTAAGGTCAAGGCAAACATGTCAGAGCGGAGGTTATAATCTCCCATAGAGATACGCACATTACGACACTTCCCTTTGCAAGGTAAGGTGCCCCCATTGGCCACCATGACTTCAAAGTTGGAGCAAGGATGGATAAAACAATCAGCTTGTTTGGCGATCTGAGGGTCAATGAAATTATGAGTGCTGCCAGAATCAATGAGTATTGTAAAAGGAAGCTTCTTGAAGTAACCGCATACCCGCATTGTTTGGGGGGCAGTGACTCGAGCTAAAGCATGGAGGGATATCTCGGGTTGGTCGTCCTAAGATGGAGGGTCAGTAGGCGGCTCCTGAGTGTCAACCGGAGCATCCATTACATTGACAACTTCTTCACCAATTTCAGAGGCAAGTGGAGAATCCACATCCAAGAGATAGATCTTTTGTTGAACACATCGATGTCCCCGACTAAATTTCTCATCACAATTATAACAAAGCCATTTTTCTCTGCGTGCCTGCATCTCGGTTTCAGACAAATGCTTGATTGGGGGTGAGCGAGGAGCTGGCGGAATGGGAGGTCGTTGAGAACCCATATTTCGAAAGGGAACAAAAGAGGAGTTGGAGCGCTGTTGGGCTACCATCTTGTCTTCTGCCAACTTAGCCAACCCTAGGGTTTCCATCATTGTGTTGGGACTGAACATGTTGACCTCAGAGCGAATTGCATCCTTTAGACCACTGATAAAACAACTCCGGTAGAAGTCAGCAGGTAATCCTTCAGTGTGATTAGCTCGGTTCTCAAATTCAATTTGATACTCTTTCACAGTGCCAGTTTGGCGAAGTTTAGTGAGAGCTCCTGTGAAGTCATCAAAAGCACTTAGACCAAATCGGTGCAAAAGGAGCTGGCAAAAAGCAGGCCATTTTGGCTCTTCATGAGCCTTGATGTACCAACGATACCATTGAAGAGCTTCCGGTTCCAAATGAAAGGAGGCAAGTGGAACTTGGTGGACATCAAAAGTATTATGAAGGCTGAAATAATGTTCTGCACGATAGATCCATCCAGTCGGATCAGTACCATTGAAGCGCGGAAAATCTAGCTTCGGACCGCCAAAATTGCTGGTAGAAGAGAACCCATTGGTTGATGAAGACTCGGACTGTCGTCTGGTGTTCATAGCTGAATGCTCAAGATGGAGACCGAGAAATTTTTTATCCAGTTCCTGGAGTTTGGCTTGGATGGCTGCAAGTGCTTCCTCCATGATTTTTTCTCCTGTGCGGGTGACAACCATAAGCAGGAGATTTTTCAGGAAGGGATCTGCAACGGCGCGAAAGTAATCGGCAACAGATGGATCTGCAATGGCACGAAACTGACCAACAATAGTTCTAGACAGAGGAAATCTGCAATTGTACAACTGAAAATAGATATGGACCCCAGGTATGTGCAGCTTCCTATCGGTTCAAGGGATTCACTCGGCCACCAATGATATTTGACGGCTTGCATATTGGGGCAGTACCCCTCACTCCATGGCTCAGGTAAAACTGATAACTGCTTGGCCACAAACGACAGCTCTTGGTTTACCTCACGGGTGGGAACTAGTCAATCAGGTAGGGGTCGTTGCCCTTTTCGCTGGTAGGTCCTCTCAATGGGCTAGCTACTTTAGGGTTCCTGTGGTACTCCTCACAATGAGTTTTAGGGATTATGCCCAAGTACTTCCCATAGTTAGGAGGAGAGGGATTATTCCCAGATCCGAACCTGCAACAGAAAAAAAAAAAAAAAATTTGGGCAGAAATTCCACCCAATGTTCAAATACCGGATCTATATTGCTCAGAATCACTATTATAGCATGTTTCCAGAACTGGAACAACCACTCTACTTCTACCCATGAAATCGGAATAGAAATATGGGCACTTGGTCAGAAGATTTTCGCGCCGCAATTTTTGTGGCCGTCACCGAAATTATGAAAAATTACTGATTTTAAATCCGCGATATCTCCACTTTTAGAACTCCAAACGAGATGATTTGTTTTTGAAAATGCGTATTTTTGAAAGAGGAATTCAGATATGCAATCTGTTTCTTCTGATTTTGTGCAGAAAGTTTCAGAAATTGATCTGAAAGTCGCCGCCCAAAAAAAAAATTTCCCACGTGTGCCAAGGAAAGTGCTCTGATACCAGATGTGAGGAACCTGCAGCAAACAAGTAATCAAAACACACGATATAGCAGCAAAACTCAGAATCACTTTTATATTAATCGCAGGCCACTTCGAGGGGGCAACCTCCTTTGAGCAAGCTCAATACAAAATAACTTCACGGTGGCTTCCTTGGCCTCAACACACACTTATATATTAAAAATAGGCGCCAATACCATGGGTCAAAACCATGGGCCAATATAAACTATGGGCACCAATACTATGGGTCAAAACCATGGGCCAATATAAACTATGGATCAACAAATACTACAGGCGGCTTACAAATCATATGTGCCTCACAACAATAACACAAACTCTGGATCAACAATTACTATGGGACGACTTACAAAGCATATGCGTCCAACAACAATATACTAACATAGTAAAGAGAGGGATTGACATGGGTTCCTAACATCAAGAGCAGACCTCTAACATAGAAACATCTATAGTTTTTGTCCCTCCCACCCACATTAATGTGGTAAATCCCCCATCTAGTTCAGGTCAGCCCTTGGGGGCACAACCTGTTGCCATTCAGTCTTCTAGTGGTTATGGTTATCAAATGCCTTTAGCTAATCATCCATCTAATCCTACTGGAATTCCATTCCCTATCAATACTTTTACGCCATGGGGGAAACCCAACCGGTCTTACATGCTAGCCATGGGAGGGATACCCATACATACTAAGGGAGGTGTGGGAGGACCACCTTATGGAGGTCCTCCCCCTGTGGGACCTAATGGTCCTAGAGGGCCTGGCAGTCCTCCTCATGGTCTTGGTAGTCCTAGTGGTCCTGGGGGACCTGGTGGTTTTCCTCCTTATGGCTTGGGAGGGTCTAGTGGCCCTCTACCTAGTGGTTCTGGTGGCTCTAGAGGTTTCCCACCTCCTGGAGGTTTCGGAGGGTCTGGTGGTCTGCCTCTTGGTGTTCCTGGTGGTCCCGGTAGCTCTGGAGGTCCTCCTCCTAGAGGCCTTGGTGGTCCTAGCGATCCTAATTCCAGAAATCAACCCCCCATGGGCGGATTTCCCAGTAGATCCTCCTCACAGCAACCTATTTATCAGTCTATCTATGGCCCTACTAGTAATTTCATGCCATATCAATATTACCAGTATGTGCATCCCAATAGACAGTTAACTTTCCTTGCAACTTTGGACTTGCTTGATTTGTCCAAGTTGATTAATGATCCCATTCGACACAATCCCTTGTGGCCTCCCATTCTAGTAAAGTTACCATCGGATTTTCCAAAATTCGATGGGAAGCGGGGTGAAGATCCGCAGAACTATGTTATGACATTCCATTTGTGGTTTTCCTCAAACTCCCTCATGGATGATTCTATTCGGTTATGACTCTTTCAGTGAAATTTGACCGGTACAGCCGTGAGGTGGTATATTGAACTCCCACAACATTCGTTTGTGGATTTTGGCTCGTTGGCAACCATATTTCTTACGCACTTCCAGCTCTCTATTCATTATGAAATGGGCACTAATCTTTTGAATTCTCTATGACAGAACACCTCCACCCACATTTCTGACCATATTCATGAGTGGAGAAGGTGGAGAAGACTTATTAAGGACCCTATTCCAGATCAGTTGTTAGCTGATTGGTTCACTCAGTCCTTGTTGCCTCCTATTTCCCGAGATGTGGCCATGGGTGGTGCCATTACCGAAGAGCAGGCTATTAGTTGGGCTCAGTACCTAGACTTGGTCTATTCCTAGTCCGTGACTCTTTATGACTTGATTCCTCAAGCTCCTCGCCCCAGCACTGACCCTGCCAAGCCATCAAAAAAAGTACCTGTTGATGGGATTGTTGGTTCAATCCAATCCCCATCTGTAGAAAAACCTACCAAGCAAACCCAAATTGCTACTCCTTTGACTCCCAAGGTTTCTACCGAGGTCAATTCTATTCAAAGTACTCAAACCTCAGGTAATAAAAAGAAAGGTAAAAATCGAAATAAAAAACCTAGAAACCAGCAGGAGACCCCACAATCAACCTATAATGACAACAACATAGGGAAAATGAAGGCTAAATACCCTTGTTTGTTATGTGGTGGTGATCACTTCTCAAAGGAGTGTCCCCATCGGGACGAGATTTCCCAGTTTTTGAAGTCTAATCCCGCACCTGCAGTACTTATGAATCCTTTTCCCTCTCAAAAACAGTTGGTAGACCACATGTCAAACCAGGGTAACTCTAGTTCATCAGAGGAAATTCGTATGATGTCCTCAGATACCATCCATCTGCAAACTTGAAGCCAAAATTATGATAAGCCCACAGATAAGCAAGAAGACCAATCTTATTCATGGAAAGCTCCCTCTACTAGTTCTCTGGAATTCTCGTCTACTGTTCCCTTGTCTATCGAGAAGCCTACTCTCGACATGATTTTGTGCCCACCAAAGAGTACTCTTCGGAAGGCTATCTTTAATCCCAATGCCTGAGCTACTCAATTCTATAATGTTGTTGAAGATCTCGCTCAGGCACCTTATGCGATGTCTACCTTAGAGGTGCTCCAAAGTTTCCCTACACAGTGCAAGAACTTGTTGACCGCATTAAAAGCTGTAGACCCGGATAACACTAACTTGATTCACTTCAATGTTGAGAACTATAAACCTAGAATACCGTATAAAATTTATTTTCAGATCATTACGAAAGTAGTGGGAAAGAAAGTCTTCCGAATGTACTAAATGAAGGAGCTTCGACCTTGGTGTTATCTATGACTTGTTGGAAAGCTCTTGGCTCTCCTGATCTTGTTACATCACCTACGACCCTTAAAGCCTTTGATGGACGGGGTTTCCAACCCCATGGCCTCATATCAGCCCTTGCGGTCGAGCTGGGGGGCAAAACCATTTCCATCCAAGTAGAAGTGGTAGATGCCCCTTTAGATTATAACCTCCTTTTAGGAAGGAATTGGTTCTATGCCATGAATGTTGTTGCTTCAACAGTATTTCGAAAGGTCCAATTCCCGCATCTTGGGAGAATTGTTACCATTGACCAACTCGATTTTTGTATGCCGGTTGTTACTACCCCCATGGCTAATAACATCCCCATGTTAGGTCAGTCTCCTCCTCCTTACCAGTTGATTGGGGTAGGAATGTTGAAGGATTAATCCCTTATGGGGATTTTTACCTCTGCTCCTCCTAGCACAGATACCACGATAGTACATATGATCGCTTCATTCGATATTGATCCCCAGGGCACAAATGTTGTTGAGTCCATCTCATTGATCCCACACGAAGCTATGTATGACACCATTCAAACTTGCTCTGATGATCACACTAATGACATTCATTTAGTGGCTTCAGATCCTTACCATTTACCGTACTGGTTAGAACCTTCTCTTTTGGTTCTAGACTATCTCTCCGAGACTTTTCCTTCCAACGAGTCCATTATAGAGATCATGAACATAGATGAGCCCATTTGGGAGGATCACCATCATAGATCCATGTTCCTCTCCAGTACCAGTTCGGGCAACCATGATTTTGCATCCTTGTTTCCTACTGATATTGTCAACGTTCCGCAAAGTCCTATATTGTTGCAAGATACAGATTCTGAAGGAAACCTTTACAACCTTACTTAGACAAATCCTATTGACATATCAGCCAAGCCTGATGTTATTGAGCATGTTCATGTTGGGTAGAACTGCTCCACAGATGAATCTGAAGCATCTAAGGCACTTTTTAAGGAATTTCATGATATTTTTTCTTGGTCCTATGAAGAGATGCTTGGGATCGACCCTTCCATTGTGGTCCATGAGATTAAAACTTATCCCATGGCTAAACCTATCAGGTAGAAACTTAGGCAAGTCCATCCTAGGAAGGCCGCAGCTATTAAAGCCGAGATTGAGAAACTTCTGAAAGCTGGTTTTATTTATCCTGTACCTCTGACAGAATGGGTATCGAACATTGCACCTGTAAATAAAAAGCAGGGCACCATTAGAGTCTGCATCGACTTTAGGGATTTAGATAAAGATTATCTCAAGGACAACATTCCAACCCTACACATCAATCATATTATTGACAACTGTGCTGGCAGTGTCATCTTTTCATTCATGGATGGCTTTTTCGGCTACAATCATATTGAGATATTGCCCATCGATCAACATAAGATGGCATTAATTTTCCCATGGGGAACCTTTGCATATAAGAAGTTACCTTTCGGCTTGAAAAACATTGGCACCATGTTCCAGTGTGCGATGTCCTATGCGTTTCATGACATTAAACATATTGTTGAACCGTACCTTGATGACCTCCCTGCTCATTCACAGCGACGGGAGGACCATCCCGGTCATCTTAGAGACATATTCCTGATATGTCGTCATTATAATATACGGCTCAATCTACATAAATGTGTGTTTTGCGTTGAGACGAGACATCTGCTTGGATTTGTGGTATCCAAAGATGGAATCCGGATCGATCCTTTGAATATTTCCGCCATCATTAATCTACCAGCCCCAACCAACATCCTTGAACTCCAAATTTTGCAGGGGAAGGAAAAATTTCTCCACTATTTCGTGTGCAATTTCAGTAAGAAAACGCACGGTTATATGCGTCTCCTCAAGAAGAACACTCCATTCTTCTGGGATGACCAGGCCCAATGTGCCTTTGATAGTATTAAACACGCTCTGACTCATTCACCCGTGATACACCCCCCAGGCTATTCAAAGGATTTTCTCTTGTATATTGCTGCCTCCGCTACTACCATCACCATGGTTTTAGGGAAGAACAATCTCCACGGTCAGGAGCATGTGATTTATTACGCCAATAAGAATCTAATTGATTTTGAAACTCATTATTCACATGTGGAGAAGCTAGCTTTGGCCATGGTCATTGCTGTGTAAAAATTTCATCACTACATTTTGCTTCGCACTACCACCGTATTGGCAGACCAGAACCTGATGTATTACATTCTGACTCATCAGGTACTCGGGGGCAAGTACTCTCGTTGGATCGTCATCCTTCAGGAGTTCGATCTCGAGTTTTCCAAGGCTACATCAAAGAAATCCTTGGTTTTTGTCGAACTTATATGTGACCTTCCCTGTGCTACCATGGAATCTGAACCCAGTGATTCATTTCGAGATGAATTCATGTTCCTAATTAGCACTACTGATCCTTGGTATGGAGATTTGTTAATTTATCTCCAGACCCAACATTTTCATCCACATCTATCTCGTGATGATCGCTGCCTCATCCGTCACCACGTGAAATACTACCTCATCTTGGATGATACCTTGTATAGACATGGGATTGATTCCGTTCTTCGACGATGCCTCATCATGAGGAGGCTGAACACATGCTAAATGATTGCCACTCTGGAGCATGTGGCGGTCATTTATCTAGGATTGCTATAGCCCAGAAAATCCTTCACGCTGGCTATTTTTGACCTTCTATCTTCAAAGACTGCCATGAGGCTGTTAAGAAATTCCCACTGTGTCAACATTTTTATCCCAAAAAGCGCACCCATCCTGCTTCGCTTCACCTCGTCATTGCTGTTGGGCCTTTTTCCAAATGGGGGATTGAATTCATGCATTGTAAACCTACCTTAGCCGAGGGGCATGGTTACATCATCGTAGCCGTGGATTATTTTACAAAATGGGCTGAGGCCATGCCTACATATGCAGAGGATGGTAAGACCGCTGCTCTCTTCTTGTTCAATCATATCATAGCTAGATTTGGAGTTCCACAGTCCATCGTCACTGATCACAGATCTCATTTTTGTAATCAAATGGAGGAATTGCGTGCCAAGATAGGTTTTCACCATGAAAACTCTACACCATATTATATGCAAGCTAATGGTTAGGTAGAGGCCATTAACAAAGTTTTTAAAACTATGTTTCGTCGGATGGTTGGAGATCATAAATCCAATTGGCATCTCGTTATTTTTTCCGCTCTTTGGGATTATCGAACTTCCATGAAAACATCTACTGGTTTCACGCCATTCCATCTTGTCTATGGACTTAAAGCTATCTTGCCGATCCAATGTCAGATTCCATCTTTACAACTTGCCGTCGAACTTCTCCCGGACACTTCCGTAGAGGAAGCAATATTTTTGTACTTAAATAACCTTGATGAGACTCGTAGAGATGCTGCCTTGGATAATGAGGAACATAAGAAATGCATCAAGGCATAGTATGAAAAATCCATCCAGCCTCGTGTTTTCAATGAGGGTGACCTAGTTTTGACTTATGACCAGAGATACAACAAGCTAGGAAAGGGTAAGTTTGAGTCTACGTGGTATGGACCTTTCGTTATTTCCAAGGTGTTAGAGAAAGGAGCCTATGAGTTGGTAGATTATGATGGAATCCCTTTGGGGAAACCTCGCAATGGGTTGTACTTGAAAATGTACTATGCCTAGGTCTTCTTGGATGGTATCTTGTATATATGTATATTGATTGACTTTCAGTGTGTTTTTAGTATTTTCAAGATGGTTTTGAGTTTTGGTGTCCGCATCTGTTTATACCATGTTTTGGTCATGCAGATGGATTTCTACGGCTTCATTGATGGTGCTTTCCACCACACCTTGAATATAGCCTCGACTGCTTGGGTCCTCTATTCCCCAGTTGAAGATTTGGTCAGTTCAGAAGTGGTTTGCTTAGGTCTTGCTACTAATAACATCACCGAATATGAAGCAGTCATCGGTCTTCTGACTGAAGCTAACTCCCAGGATGCCCGTGATCTAGTAGTTTTAATGGACTCTCAACTTGTGGTTTTTCATTTAAACCATGTCTACGCCATTAGGAACCTGATACTCCTCCGCCTCTTTCAGAGGGTACGTTTGTTAGAAAGATCATTTGGATCCATTACATATAGGCATATCCCTAGGGAACATAATGTAGTTGTTGATTCATTGGCTAATTACATCCTAGATTGGCATATTGCCCATTCATGACATTAATCAAACATGGTACATTGTAAATAAACATTTAAAGACACATAGAACTGATAGAAAATGCATTCATCCATTTGAAACGTATAAACATCATGTAAAAGTCTATATATATATATATACAAAAATTTTATAGAAAAAATAGGTCCCAAGACCTCATTTGAAGCACATAGGCTTTCAGGAAAAATCATCATACAAAATCCTGAAGCTATCAGCTTTTAGTATACATTTCTCACCCACTAGTGGTGCTCGTCATAGCACATCACTGCTCAAGCGACCCGGCGTAGTAGCCTGCTGAATTTGCCTGGCGCTCTCGTCGTAGATCTCTGATATCTAGTTGGGAGATCATCTATGTCAGCATCTGGGATGTCCAGAGTCAACCTATCAAGGTTATCCTCAAGCTCCCCAGTGATATCATCATCCTCTAGCATGAAGCGAGATCCGACTCACCTGTCTAATGGAGATGCTCCTCCAGGCCTCGCTGCTCCAACATCTGCATGAAGACAAACAGATCTCGTCACTTATCATAAAAAATATAAAACATAAAAAACATAAAAACATTTTCCATCCTTAGGGATTTTTTTTTCTTACCAATGTCTCCACACTGCCCTCCAGGCGGGAGTGGTAGGTCATGATCACCTGTGAAATCTATGCCCACATAGGCATAGTCCTCGACCATGAGCATCTAATCCCATATCCATCTGAAGAACGCGTCACTGAACTTCACTCTACCCCTACCCGCTCCTATGCGATCCATGATCTGGACCCACCTCAGCATGCGGGGGTCCTGTGCTTTCAGAATCTGAAAAGTCACTTGGGGCCTCATCTGGGGGACCTGATCAAAGAAGAAACAAGCTAAGATGGAACCAATGCTGAACTGCTTCAGCTCCCCCTGTCGACATTTAGTTAGCTGATCCTTGAATATTGGAAGCAATGCTTCCGCTCAGTTGAACACCGTAGTTGCCATTACCTCTAGGGCATACATCATATGTGCCATGGAAGCCTGATGTACACCCTGGCTCCCTGCCACCCTCTGCATGGTGAACAGAACAATCCGTAGAGCCCTGTCTGTCACTGCCATGATGGGGATTTTCTTCCCAGATGTACCTGTACCTGGTGCACAGTTTCTATCTATGAGCTCTCTGGTGGTAATGTCCCTGCCATGGGAACTTGTCAGTGAGATAGGGGCACCCCGTCTTGATAGGCTAGTCAGGAATTAGATGTCCTCTACCTCCATTGTAAGTATATGTGCCCCCACTTTGAAATACTGTTGTTCTGGATTCCACATTCTCAGTATGTGTTCCAATAGTCTCTCGTGGGACACCATGCTTGGTGTCTAGAAGAACTTTAGAAGCCCACAGTTTCGGAGTGCGGAAATACAAAGAAGATCCCTTTTAGCAGTAGCATCCTCATCATCATGTGTTCTTTCCTTCCATATCAACATATTTTGGAAGCCTAGACCTGCCAAAAACAACAGTGGTCTGTATCAATATCATCCTTGAGTCATCATAAATAAAAAGAATGGGTAACTTTGTTTATATCTATGGTTTAGTTTCTCCACAACTGGCACCGCCTGTGCCCCATTGGAGACAGGCAGTGGCACCTCCTGTCCACTACATTATTGGCGCAGTTCTTGGGTGGTACCGCCTATCCCACAAGGGGTGGCCGCGGTGCCCGCAAATAGAATTTTAGGGCTTGCCAAATAGGCCTAAAACCCCATGAAATCACAAAATAAAAGCTATGAAATGAAATATGAAGGTCTTAGCCATTACCTGCAACTGACGAGACTGAAAATGGATGGTGGGAACTCCTGGTATCAGCTGTGGAAGATCTGGTTAAAAAATGCTCCAAGTGCTCTATGCTAGAGGTAAATTGTGAAATGTTTGATTTTTTACTATTTCCTTGCCTTAAATAGACATTTTTTGGGTTTGACTTAGTATAGTTTTGATATTACATCTTGTTCTGGTCAAAATCTATTTGTCGTAATCCCGTAATGTTGATTTTGGATGCATTTAACACTTGTTGATGAGTCGTGTACGGGTTGACTTCAGTAAAAGCTTTGGAATTTTTGTTTATGGATTTTTCATACTTTCACAAAATATAAAAGGTCATTGAGCCTTTATTATGACACTTTTTCATGCTCGTTAAAATATAGCATCAAAGTTTTGAGTCTAGTTCAATTTTCTTTCCAGGCTCGTAAAATACAACATTGTGTAAAGAAACGTCATGGAGTCTTCTTTTCACATCTTCTTTCAGACTCCTTAAACATGAAAAGATAGTCAATTCCGTTTCTGAATCTTTCCAGGCTCGAAAAAGTGACATTGTGTAAAGAAACTTCATGGAGTTCTCTTTAAACCCTTTTCAAGCTCCCTAAATACGAAAAGATTGTTGAGCGATCTTATCTTCTTCACGCTCGTTAAAGTATTTGAAGAGTCGTCTATCCGACGGTAGGTTATCTCTTTCTCGGTTCGGATAGGACTATTTATGGGAAAGGAACACTCCAGCCAATCATGACTGGAAGATTTCTCTAAGGTATGATTTTATACTTTTTCGGGCCTTAGAGACTAAATCATATGAAAAAGGACCCCCATGGAGTCTTCTTCCGTATTAATTCATACTCTCTAAACATGAATGATACCGAGTTTTCTTTCGGTGGACTCATTAAATTAAACATTGAGAGACCCATTTTGGGAAAGAACTTATCCTCTCTTATGTTTGTAAAACATAAGAGATTGGACTTTTCTTTTGACAAGCTATATTGAGTGTTTGTTACCCTCTTTGAACTTCTAAAACCGAAAAGAGGCACTCATCTATCATGATGGGGAAAATGGGAAAGGGAATCATTTTGTAAATAATGGAAGTTGTTTGTCGTTACCTTTGAACATGTCACTTGTCTACACAATCATGTCAGTCAATTGGGTATTCAGCTGATCTCCGTGACGATCCACTTTCATGAGTCATGTCAATCCTTTGAGTCTTTCAAAAGAATGCATTGTCCACTATCGCATTATGTATCTGTCCTGTCTAGTCAGGCTGCCAAGTCATTTTGTCGTGCCGCCCAATGTTCAAAGGGGATATGAAGAATTTTTACCGCTGTAGTCTACACAATCTTTGTGTCAGTATCTTTAAGTCAGTCATATGGTTACTACATTCACATTATTCCAGAACTATGTTCTTAGTTTCGTGTCGTCGATGTGGGACTCATCATGGCCCTCCTTTGACGAGACTATTCCTGTCGACATCAGCTCATCGTCCAGGAAATAGTCTTAGAAACAATATTTAGTACCTTAATATCTGTATGCCTTAATGACATATTCTCTTGCTCTCGACATAGGTTCACATCATTGACCTTTGATCGATAGAATCGACTGGGTGTTCGACATCAGGACATCTATTCGCACTCAGTAGATTGTACTAGAGTACCTTGGGAATCATTTACATTAATAGTGATCTCCCTCACACTTATTAACGGTTCACATCATTTTTCGGTAATCAAGTGGTTTCTACCATGTTCAACTTCAGATCATTGTAATCACACGGATAGAATCGTACTTTGTGGAAGACGAAGCGAAGACCCTGGGCATTCGTTTAAAAGTGCTCATTGATTTTTCCCCAGGTTGCGATGGAATTTTGTATATCTAGCATGGATCCACATTTGTATGGTCATGGCTATGCTTAAATTTACGTCTGTATGACATAGATATATGTTATATGTCTGGTATCTATGTCCAAGTTTGAGTCCTCTATCACATGGATCTACCTTGTATTCTAGTAGCCATGCTTGTTTATTCCACTCATGGATCTGCCTTGTATTGGTATGTAGCTATGAGTTTGGTTACTTGTGTCTATGATTCAACATATTGATGTACTACAGATGCCTACTTTACTACATACTCTGATCGAGCCAACATTTTCGTCTCCTGGCAATGACTTGTTCTCAAATCTCTCGTTTATCATGTCACTCTAAGACTCATGCTTTGGGGGGAATCTTTTTATACCAAAATCCTGTCACCATCATGTGATAAGACCTTTGACATACCTACTTTCCCTGAATCCCAACTTCTGGAGTGAAGACTAAATGGTTTTTTATCAGTATATCATACAAATTCCCAGCACCGCTCATTCTCCTTTGTCCAGGAGCGGTACCCCTACTTGCACCATTTTTCATCAGTTGTCCATAAGCGGTGCCACCGCTTGTTACCCTTGGCCCATAGGCGGTTATTAATAGAACCACTCTGCCATAGAAGGAGAAGCGCGATACCCTGGGTAAAAGGGGAAAAAGAGAAGCTTCTCGAGGCTTCTAGATGATAAGCCTCGAGATATCCCTTATCCCTACTGTTGTGGGTTAGTTGAGCTCAAGATCCCTCATCTCAGGATCTTAGAGGCCACCTCACCCACTCATTTCTCAACCATCTCTATCCATCTAGCCCTATAAATATGAGCTCATAACCATGGTTGAGGGGAGAAAATTGAAGGTATTGTTATGCTGTTGGACTGATTCTTGGCCCAAGATCATTTGGAGAGAGCATAGAGAGCTAGAGTCTGAGATTTTGGGGATGAAGAGCTGGTTTCATGGAGATGCATGTCAAAAATAAGGCTTGGTTGTAAAATTCTTCATATTTCTAATGCAAGCTGATTTTTTGTCCCATATATATTGTTGATGTTTGATTTCAGATATATATTGCTAGATTCCTTAGTCACTAGCATAGATTAGTAGATCATATTATGTTTTCTTTGATCTGTTTCGTGTTGAACTCTTTTTTGGGTACATAGGTGAACTATCAAAGCCTTGTATTCCAGATATCTACAACGTCTAGGGAGATTTATCAACCTCCGTGATCTATTTTTTCTGGATCTGAACCATTCAGACTAGCGAAACACCTTGCTATTCGCAGGAGGTGAAATAGTCCAAGCAAAAAATATCACTAATATTATGAAAAAGGATAATGAGATAAAGTGGATGGTAGATGCAAGGAAAAATTTCAGAGAAATTAAACATGTTATCACAGAATCCCCAGCTCTACTGAGCCCAAGTTTTAGTAAGGATTTCTTATGCTTCGAAACATACTGTTGTTGGAGTGTTGTGACAGAAGAATGATCAGAATGTTGAGAAACCCATAGCTTTCTTTAGCAAGGTGTTAAGGGATGGAAAATTAAAATATGATATTATGGAAAAGAAGGCGTATTCTCTGGTAAAGTCTTTGAATGATTTTAGAGTTTATGTTCTTCATTCACATATCATTTCTTATGTTCCTAGTAATGCGGTGAAGAGCATTCTCAGACAACCGGATTCAGAGGGAAAATAGAAAAAATGGATTGTTGTGTTACTAGAGTATGACATTGAAATTAAGCCCACCAAGATGATAAAAGGACAAGGGAAGGCTTAATGTTTCCCTTGTCCTTTTCCTCAAGCAGTAGTTCAGATCCTTCACTTCACATTCTATTATCTAGCAGCATCGACATTCCTATTGCATAGTTCATCAACTTTTCGGGTAAGTGGACGTATGTTGTTTTATAATCTTTAACCATGTAATTCCTTAAATGCTAGAAAATGAATGAATTTGGAAAATTCCCTCACCACATTTCCTTTCTCCTTTTCATAAACCTAATACATCTTAAGTTGTGGGGGGGGGGGTTATTCATTACCATTTTACATATTCATCATCTCATTTACCATTGATCAACATGTCTTTCCCAAACTATGCTTTGTTACGGATTGAGTAAAAAAATATTGCTATATATATTGCCATGATTCATAATATGAAGAAAATCCTTTCTAATACACATTGATGGTTCATCATTTCGAATGCAAGTATACTTTTAAATCCTATGTATTGCAGCAAAAATACAAGTAAAAGAAATGAATGTTGTTAACACAAGAACCAACATTTGTTATCGTTGTCACACAAGAACAACCCATAAGAAAAATTGTTGCCACTCATGCATTTCCAATCATGGAATGATTTACTGTTACATACAACCATCATATAAATCCCAGCTACAAAGTCAAAAGTTTTAAAAAGAATCAATGCATAGTTGCATGAGGACATGCAACCAGTCAAGTTGGGGGGAATGTTGAGCCGCAAAAATACAACATTTTATTCATCTTTCACATACCATTTATCACCTTATTCCTATTTTATTCTTCCATAAAACCATTAATATCCATCATTTTCATGACTAAATATGGGTTCCCTTGTTATTTTCCAAATCATTTATTTTTGAGTATTTTGAGTGAATTTGTGGTTAGTTATTAAGAAAAATAACATATTTTCATTATACTTTAAAGATGGATGAGTTTGGTGATGCTTACAGGTGTATTTGAAGACTTTAACAAGCTCAAAAGCCACCACTTAGCCTCAAATTCGAATTTCATCTTCAAGATGTGGGATAATTTCAAGGAGAAGATCATAGAAATGTGGAGAGAATATCTCATCCAATATTTGTTGGAGGATTTTAAGGGATAAGTTGAGAGAAAAGTGGATTTGTTGAGGATTTCGAGGAATACATTGAGAGAAAAGTGGATCTGTAATTATGATTACTTATCTTGAATTCATGTATAAATAGGAGGGCTCTCTCCTCATTTTGTTAGAGGCCTCTCTAGTGGTTTGGAAGTAGGGAATAGTTTAGATCTTTTGAGATAGTCATGGATTTGATCCTGTTGTAATAGATTTCATGTTTTAGAATATATATTTTGATCTCACCATATTTTGATGTCTTGTTTATGAATTAGCTGTGTTGATTTTATGTGAGCTCACAAGTTAAATGTCGATTGCTTTATATCAGTGTATTTCATGCAGTTTCATGTTTTATATTTTTTTTTATGTCATTTCCTGCTTTTGCAAGCTTAATTCAATTTCAGTTGTAGAATAAGTTAGCAATACTTTGCCCCTACATATATTTTGTATGTACCTCACAAGTTTACGCTCTCTCCGAGTTGACAATTAAATCGTTGGATATATGTTATAATTTTTTTAATGTTTTGCCCCAACAACTGTCAAGATCTTGGACTTCTAAATTGAAAGGAAGTATGCAAATGGATATGTCTTATTCTACTATTCCTGTGGTTGGTGGGAATAAAAGGTTATACAGTGAGAAGAGATCAACTTTTGTAGTTAACAGTCAAGAAAAGTCAGATAATAATCATATACATGTTGTTTATACAGATTTAGGATCTTCCATTTTCTTTAATGCTGGTTCTCCTTGTGATCCTGAAATTACTGCACAAATTGAATATAAATAATATGAAGAGTATGAAAATAGACAAGAGGATTTGGAAAAAAACCGAAAGAAGAAGGAATTTGGACCATGTATTTTGATGGATCCGTGGCAGAAATTGGTGCTGGTCCTAGTATATATATTATTTATATTATTATGGATTTTAAATCTCTATCATACAAATTAAATTTTTAATGTACCAATAATGTTGCAGCGTATGAAGCTTTACTACTAGGACTGAATGCTTTAAAATATTTGGGAGAGAAGAGGGTAAACGTTTTGGGAGATTCAGAACTTGTAAGAAATGAGGTGAATGACAGCTATCAGACCAAACATACAAGGATGATGGCTTATAGGAATGAGGTATGGGATATGTTTGGTAAATATTTCACAAAGCACAAGATTTGAGTAATTCCCAAGTATGAAAACATGGTAGCTAACTCTTTGGCCTTCAATGCTGGAAAATTTAAAATTCCCACTGGTGGCCAAAGAAAGTATAAAGTTGATATTATAAATAGACCTTCCATACCAGAAAATTCTAAATACTAGCAAGAATTTGGAGATGATATGCAAATAAAAAGATTTTTAGAGCTAACTGGTAAATTTGTAAATACTCAAATTGACAATAAAAATGATAACTTTGAGAACTTCCAGGATGATAAAGAGAATGAAGAAGAAACTGCTAAAAAAAAGGTCGAAAAATGAACCAGGTGGAAAGGATATAATCCAATTTAAAAGCACTTTTACCCCAAGAGGTATGATTCCCTTAGAGAATCTTTTTGACGAGAACGAAGTTGCAAAAGATCTGAAAGTAAAGCATGCTGAAAATCATGTAGAAGACAAAAACATAGGGACTAAAGAAGCTCTGAAGATTGTAAAACTATCCAAGAATCTGTCTCATAAAGAAAAAGAAGAATACAACAATCTGATGAAAAAATTACACTGATGTGTTCTCCTGGAGTTATGAGGATCTCAAGGAGTATGATACTTCTATCATACAACATACCATTCCTATAAAACCTGGTGAAAAACCTTTCAAACAGAAATTGAGAAGAATTAATCCAATGCTGCTCCCTGTTATTGAAAAAGAAATTAAAAAATTATTCAATTCTAAGAACATAGTGACTTTCATATTTTCCAAATGGGTATATAATTTGGTGCTTGTCAGAAACAAGAATGGAGAAATCGAGCTTTCCATAGATTTCAGAAATCTAAACAAATTTTCGCTGAAGGACAACTACCCATTACCCAAATTGGATCATATTTTTTAGAAAGTGGTGGGGTCTAAAAGGATTTCAACTATGGATGGATTTTTACTATACTATCAAATCAAAGTCCTTCCTGAAGACCAGGAAAATACTGCCTTTACTACACCATGGTGAACATTCATGTATGCCAAAATTCCCTTTGGTTTAATGAATGCAAGTGCCACTTTCCAGCATTCCATGGGCTTCACTTTTGCAGAGGAAAAGGATAAAGTTGTGGTTGTCTATATGGATGGCATTACTCTATATTAAAGATCTGACAGGTAACACATGAAGCATTTGGAAATTTTTTTCCTAAAGTGCAGGAAGTATGGCATATAATTGAATCATAGAAAATAAAATTTTGTATTGAAGGAAGGGAAATTGTTGGGGCACATAATTTCAAAAGATGGTATAAAAAGAGATCTAGATAGAGTCACTGCCATTCAAAAGGTTGAGGAACCATGGAGTAAAAAGGAGGTACAATCATTCATTGGACATGTAAAATTTTTGAGGAGTTTTATTCCCAGGTTTTCTGAAATATTAATGAATATCACTAATATGATTAAAAAGGATAATGAGATAAAGTGGACGGTAGATGCAAGGAAAACTTTCAGAGAAATTAAACATGCTATCACAGAATCCCAAGTTCTAGTGAGCCCAAATTTTAGTAAGGATTTTCTAATATTTTCTTATGCTTCGAAACATACTATTGTTGGAGTGTTGTTATAGAAGAATGATCAGAATGTTGAGAAAGCCATAGCTTTCTTCAATAAGGTATTAAGGGATGGAGAATTAAAATATGATATTATGGAAAAGAAGGCGTATTCTCTGGTAAAGTCTTTGAATGATTTTAGAGTTTATGTTCTTCATTCACATATAATTTCTTATGTTCCTATAAATGTGGTGAAGAGCATTCTCAGACAAACCGGATCCAGAGGGAAAATAGAAAAATGGATTGGTGTGTTACTAGAGTATGACATTGAAATTAAGCCCACCAAGTATTGTCTGAATTTTCTATGTCTCCTTGGTATTTTGATATTGTTTATGTTCTACAAAATTTAAAATCTCCTACAAGGTTAAATAAAACAAGGGAAAAATATGTGAAGCTAAAAGCTGCAAATTTTTGTATTTTGAATCGATGCCTCTATTGGAAGGATCGTGGTGTTGTTTTGCTCAATTTCCTTCTGGATAATGAAGCTAAGCATACTATGAAGAAATTTCACGAAGGATATTGTGGTGGCAACCATTCATGGAAGGTGACAGCAAACAATATTTTGAGAGATCATTTTTACTGGCCTTCAATGTTTTCAAATGTTTACAAGGAGACTACTACCTGTAACCAATGCCAGATCTTTGATTGTAAGAGGAATTTGGTACTGTTACAGAGAGAAATTCCTATGCCTTGGGGTACCACAACAGACAGCTAGACTCCAGAAATCAATCTTCTCCAATATGCAATAGAAATAAACAATCTAACACTAAAGGATCGAACCTCGTACCTTATTCCGGACGGTTGAAGTAGATCCCCGTTGAGCTTTCCAATCTTCAGCTTGAATTGTTATAGCACGTCCTCAACAACAAGTAAACAATACAAGCATACTATATTTCATGGTGTTAGATCTATTCTAGCATATATAATCAATAATGTAAAAGCATTTGACATATTCCAATGGAAACAATATTCATTCAAATACACATTACTGGACAGGAAAAGATATTTCTATTAATAAGAATCAGAGATTACAAGTGACAACCTCTGACGGCACGTCTGCGAACCAGAGAAACTGAATCCCCCACTTGGGCCTCCACCACCTCAATCCTCCATCACTTCGATAGCAAGCTTACTAACAATGGGCAAGCTTGGGAAGAACACAACAGTGCTCCAAGGGACAAAGGGATGCAGACTCAAGCATAAAGTTCTGGCAACGATGGACTATAATTTTGATGCTCTCAATTTTCTCTTATGCTTTCAATGTACCAAGGGGTTCCTTATATAGCTCTTCAAAGGGATACTGAAGGGTCGAATCCGTGCGATCTAAAGGCATATGGAAGGCCAGGAGTCATATGAGTCGGATCCAAGTCAAGGAACAGTCCAAAAGGATTTGGATTTATGCACACATCCCGATGTACGCGACTATCGAGGGAATATCCGCGTATGTACGCGGTTATCGGGGAAAAAGCCGCGTATGTCAATATTATAATGTTTTTTGGGGATGATCAAGGTAACATCAAAAGATATAAAGTGGTCCAAATGGGCTAATGAGTCTGCAGCGAGACAAGGGAAGGCCATACAATGTGTGATTCACCTAGTGTGGTGAAATCCGCTATAACAGGTACCACTCCCTCTCAATCCAATATCACTAGAAGAACGTTTTTCAGCAGTGGGGACTGGATTTTATTGGGGAAATAAATCCAAATTCTTTGGGACAACATAGATGGATCTTAACAACAACAGACTATTTTACAAAGTGGATCGAAGCGATACCTACAAGAAGGGCCACAAATGTAGTGATTATGGATTTTCTATAAGAGAATATTTTGGCTAGATTTGGTTTTCCCAGAAGGATTGTGACAGAAAATGCACCTTCATTTTAAGTCTAAAAAGATGATAAATTGTTGTCACAAGTATCATATCATCCTTAATCATTCTACCACATACTATCCACAAGTTAATGGACTGGCTGAATCTTTAAACAAAATCATGGTGATAATTATTAAGAATTTGTTGGAGGATAACAAAAGCGCTTGGCATACAAAGCTAAAATATGCTTTATGGGATGACAGAGTCAGCACAAAGAGCAAAATTGGGATGTCACCATTCCAATTAGTATATGGAGCTAAGGTGGTTTTTCGAGCATCTTTGGGGGTTCCAGTAATGAATTTATTGTAGGAACGATAGGATGAATCTAATCATGTGCAAATGAGAATAAATCAAATCATAGAATTAAATGAGTTAAGATACAAATCTTATGATATAGTGCAGATACATAAAGAGAAAATGAAGAACACTTTTGATGGGAAGGTCAAGGAAGAACGATTCTAGATAAATGATTTGGTTTTAAAGTGGGATGCTCCTAGAGAATATAAACATGGTAAATTTGATCACATGTGAATGGAAAAGAGGCTCATTGAGGAATTCCATGAGCCAACATTTTCAATGCATATTCTTATTCCCCCATTAAATTCAATGTATATTCTTATTTCACCATTCTTCTTCCTAACAGGGACCATATTTTCCACCCAGCATGAGAATATGAGGGCCACAATGATTTTGGCATCAAATAACTTCTTGATATCCTTTTCTATCAAGGGCAGCAATTTGGGATTCATCCTTCTCAGCTTATGTTTGAAAGGCATCTCATCCTTCTTGATTGGTATGGTACGCTGGATTATGCTTGTATCATAGGAATAAACATCACTATAGCTCCAAGAAAACACATCGGAGTATTTTGCTGACTCTAATGGTTGTTATATCATTGCAACTTATAGAGGTGGGAATTATTTTATTCTGCATCATCAGGATGGGTCTTAGTTGAAAGGAGGTCCAGTCAATCGAAGGTTTCTTAAACACTACTTGTCATTAAGTGAGGAATAAATTTATGTATCATAGTGTATATATATTTATCTACTTTTCAAACAGTACAGATGGTGAGCCAAAGGATTTGAATCCCATAGAGAAGGCCCTAATATCTAGAGGGGTAGCTATGTTCATTTTTAATTTTTTTTGTGTTAAAAAAAATGTATGCATTAGAGGAAATTTCCACTCAAAATGGGCCTCCTAAGGAAAATTAATAAAATAATAGTTAAAATAATAAAACAATATTTATTAATTTTGGAGGAAGAAAAGAAAAAACTACTTTTTGTTCAAATTTTTGACGTATCTCCCTTTGTTTTTACTCAAATTTTGATCGAGAGAGCTCGTTGGATGTGGAATTAAATTCTGCATCCAACGAGTACCCAATCGGCATACGTTTTATGGGCCCCTCTACCCCAAAAACAATAAATACTTGAAAAACATGATGATGACATCATCATCACATTTTTTTAGGTATTTCTTGTTTTTGGGGTAGCGGGGCCCACCAAAAGTATGTCGAATGGGTACTCGTTGGATGGGGAATTTAATTCTACATCAAACGAGCTATTCCAATCAAAATTTGAGTAAACAAACAGTGAGATATGCCGAAAATACGAACAAAAAAAGTAGTTTTTTTATGATACCTATCCGCAAATTTATACCAAAAAATTGTTTAAGAGGTGCTCCCTTTTTGAATTTTAAGGAATTTTGATTGGCTAATACATGATGACATGGAATTTGTATTATTTTTGGAAGGCCCATTTTAAATTTAAATTTCCTCTAATGAAAGGGTTGGAAACAACCCAATGGATTTGGCACATGGTCTACAAGGTTCTTTAGTACCTCACAGGGAGGATAACATCCCCAACTGGAGCTAGTTGTTAGCACTATTTTTAGAGCTAAGTAGTTGGAGGGGATAAGATCAGTGAAATAAGGAAGAAGGTCTAAAAAATGTTTAATCATATGACCATGGAGGATGTTAATAAAGGTTCTGCAAGTATTTGGGAATGCATTTCTAAGATGGGATTGTAAAATAATTGAAAAATTCTAGTTTTTCAGTTCTGAAAATGTAAGTGAATGAGAAAATTTGTTCCAGGTTGTATAGTGATAGGAAATGAAGAGCCTAAATGAATAGGTTTAAATTTTTTGGAATAAGCAGGAACAGATTAACTTGCAGACGCAACTGTCTGTTGGATGAAAAGGGGTAATATATCTACAGTTCTGATCAATTTCAATTTTTTAACATGTAGCGAGAAATAAATTTCTTAAATCGGTGGAATGGCGTAAAAGGGTTTGTATTTCAATGGTGGAAATTCATCCCACCGATCTAAATTTCATGAAGAAAACCACTTTTCATATTTGAGGAATCATTTAAGCACCTCCATGTTTCAATGGCTAGGATTGATGATGGTTTAGATCAATGGAGGAGATGAATTCTATTGATCTAACATGCTCATGGAAAATCACTTTTCAAATTTGTGGAATTGCTTAAAGGGGTGCATGCTTTAAAGGTGGAGATCAAATCGGGAATGAATCTACGGCAGAGAGTGATTCTGCTTATTGAATATGCACGAATAAAAGAAAAAATTGAAATTTGCAGAATGTGGTAGGCCCTTAAAACTTGAACGATGGAGATTTAAGGTGGTTTTTTATCAAGGGCTAGAAACAATTCTGCAAGTTGAAGTTGCACGGAGAAAAGTCAGAATTGAGATTTGTGGAATTGAATATAGGACACATATTCTAATGGTTCAAATGAAAGCTAAATTGAGATCAACGGATTAAAATGGTTTTGCTAATCCAAAGTGCAATGAAGGAAATTTTTTGTGAGGATGCAGAAAATGTAAGTGTGGAAAGTGATTAAGGGTGTGGATTTCAGCTGAGATGAATCTATGGTTGAAAATAAATCCAGGAATAGAAGCTATAAGGAGGATAGAGAATGTGATATAATTGGAAACCAAGGTCTAAGACAAATCCATATGGACGACTTAGATTTGGGGAAATTTCATATCAAGGATGGAGATTTATTCTGGTACTTGAATTTGGATGAGAAATAAAGAAGGGTGATATACGCAGGAATAAGATAGTGTGGTTAACCAACAATAAAAAATCAATGGATCAGGTTAAATTATACCATATCTACGGGTGAGATTAGATTTGGATGAAAAAGATGCACAGTCAATATGAAGAATAAAATAATATAAGGGCATGCACGTCAATTCAAATGATTTGTTTTTTCTAAAGCATTGGAAAGCAAGAAATCAGACTGTGTGGAAGGCGACACCGTGGAAAAAAATTTGGACCATCTGGCAGCTAACCCAGTAGGTTTTATTCCCTATTGAGCTAGTATTTCATGGCTGAAATGGAAGATCTAGAGGTCCATAATCTTAAGTATCATAATGTTGAATAATTTCTTGAGGATAATGATTCTAAAATATTCGACAGTATATTGCTGAATGATACTGTTGAAATAACCAAAAAAAAGTTGAAAACCCTCAAAGATCAGGGAATTGATACTCATGGTGTATTCAGTTCATATTTCTTTTATTTTATCATGGAACAAACCCCAAGTTGTCCAGAGTTTTTTGAATGGTGCGCTGGTAATTATTCTCCTTCTGAGGGGGTAATTATGCATGCTTCTAGGTCTAAAAAATTTTGTCCAATGAATTCCCTTGTCATAAAAAATACTCTATATGTCCCTGCCAATTTTTATCAAGTGTCTAAAGATTACAAAGAAGAAAACCTAGTTCAATTTTTTCGAGAATCCTCAGTTGAGCAGAAAGAAACTTTCCTCAAATGTTTTTCAAAACTTGATATTTAGTTGCTAAATCACCCTTTTCCCATTTATTACAACCTGTTTTATGAAGAAACCCAGTCTCTTTTAACCTTGGAAAGTCAACTTTTGGGGTTGGATACGAATAAATACATCATAGAACCCTTGTTAAGTCTAGTGTTCACCCTTAGTATTGGTTAGGCAAAGTCTGAGCAATTGAGTCATTCAATGCAGTCATCATGCCTTAAAGTTTGATGACTTTTTAGCTGAGAAAATACACTCTCAGTTAGTAAAGTTCCAGAGGAAAATATCTTTCATATTTCAATATTTTCTACTGAACATTTTTTTAACATTGAATGAAGACAATTTACAACTCCTAGAGATGGTAATAACAGATGACATGAGAAGGGATTATTGTAAATTTATGAATTTTCTCATGGTAGCAGTATACAATGTTTTCTTTTAAGAGAGATTACCCAGAGTATTACCAGAGATGAAAGAAATATTACAGTTTTCACTTGAAAGAAGAATAGGAGATTGGTTCCTATTTGAACATGGAGCTATAGATAGGTACAAGTCCAAGACTAAATTAATAGACAAATATAAAGGTGTGGGGGGGGGGAGATTTCGATGAAACATTGAAATTATATGATGAAGTAAGGAAATTATCCAGTTAAGATGTATCCCTATTGACTGTTAGGGATCAAGCTAAAAATACATTGAATTTGACAGTGACTATAGGAAATAAAGTGGTTGAAATGAGGATGAACTTCAAGAATATCCTTGCTACTAATATGATACATCTACATAAAGAGACATGTGATATTATTTATACTAATTTGTTGAATGCAACATTGCAGGTGTCAAAATTACAATCAAGTAAGAAAAGATTTGAATATTTACTCAAAAAGGAGAGGGCGGAGAACAAATCCCAGTAGACACACATTAAGAAGATACAAGTAGAATTATTGGTGGCTGATAGTCAAGCTCACAAGGGAGCTACTTCACCGAAGTTGTTAAATGAGAATGAAAATGCAATCAAATTGTTAAAAAAGAAGCTAAAGATTCCATCTACTCGGCTTATACAAACTTCTGAGATAAGAGAGTTTGAAAAAGAAAAATAATCTTTGACTACTGAATTGATTAATTGTAAAGCAAGGTTGCTAAATTCTGAGGAAAAAGAGAAGCAATGGGAGAAAGATACAAGACTTTGGGCCAAAACTAAAAGGTTGTTTAACACAAAACACGAAGAGATGGAGAAGGAACTAAAAGAAATGAATAAATATCAGGAACTGTAATTTATTTCACCTTTTGTGCAATCTGGTGTAGATTCCCTTTCGAAAGCTATGTCTCAGGTAAGTATTAAAGATATAGAAATCACTGATTTGAGGAACCAGAATAAAAATTTGGAAGACATAGCTGTAAAAAGAGAACATGCAAAAAAGAAATTGGAAGAAAAATGTAAGTGTAATAATTTACTTCTCAATCAGATCTAGGATCTAGAAAAATATTCAGACATGAAGTGTTTGACAAAATGTGCAAGAGAATCAACAAGAGACAGAAAATAGCTGGAATAGCACATGTGAATGGTGCTAATTTTTTATCATATTATTATCATAATTATTGTAGAAGTTATGGTGCACATTTATAATACATTGGAAAAAAATTGAGTGGTTCTGGCAACCAATTGGGAAAGTACAAGTGCCATGATGAGATTTGACCTCAACCCCCCCTAGGTGGACCAATGGAGCTACAAATCAGCTCAAACAGTCACAAAACCTCATGTGAATGTTGGTGAAGTGTTTTGGGTCATTAATGAGTCCTATGAAAGCATGTGTGAGAAGATATAGGTGAGTGGGATGCTCTAGATGGCAATAAATGCTCACAGGAGAGACAAAATGGACCAAATACACCACTAGCGCACCCTAGTCAAATCCAGACCACCCAAATCAAGGATGTAGCGCCCCAAGGAATTAAATGAGGTGAAAATGTGCTAGATTGACCAACTAGGGGGCTATTGTAGGTGTGAACAAGCCAAAATAACCAGTTATCTTGTTAAATCAGCTCTCCTAAGTCTTAAACCATAGGACATCACTGCATGAAAGAAAACAAAGTTAGCCTAAGGTAAAAAATATGTACTAAGGATGTACCACTGCTCCAACACCCCCCCTTAATCCATAATTAGTAAAATTTAATAAAAAATATTTATTAAGGCCTTGGCAACTAAGGCACAAGTCACCTTTTACAACAACTTTTATTGATCCATGTAACCAAGGTAAGGAGGGAAACCTCATGGGACAAAACCTCCCCTAAAAAATGGATATGGAAGAGATAAAAAATGTCTTCAGCATGTCCTATTATTCACTTGAATGAGCTAAAAGAACAACTTTTTGGTGATGAACTTGGTGAAGATGTTGTGGATTCCAAGGTCATGCATCAATGCATCAAAGTGTTGTAGACAAAGATCATGTGGAGAGGCCCTTTGATGGTCATCATTTGATGATGGAGTGGCATAATAAGAATGTATTTTTATACAAGAAGACTCTTATCTAATAGCATAATCAACCATGGAAAATATGTCTCTGCAAACACTTTCCCAAATAACATCAAAATATTCAACAAAATATGCATTATGTGTACTTGCCATATCATGAATAAAACCGGGAACGTTTCTCCTAATTTGATGATGAAAATTTAAAACTCTCTAAAAAATTCCATGAGGCTCTAAAATATAAGAATATATTTCATACATAGTATAAACTATCAGATGTATGGTGTCTCCATGAGCGAATGGATCCATAGGAAGAGAAGTGTGAGCAACTAGATCACAATTGCAATTGAGCAAACCTGGAAGGTCTGGAGACTTGATATTTGAACCATGGGTGGTGAAAGAAAGTCCATACACATATAAAAATAGTCCCATGAAGGCCAATGATATTAATTTTCAACCAATGAAATACATACAAGACATATCAACAACATGTGCAAGAGACATAGCATTGGAAACTAGGTAATTTTTTGAATTTCCAACTAGTGAACTTGAGGGTTGATGGGTCTTTTGGTCATGAGATGGTTGGGGAAATGAGTCAATGAATTTCATAGTCTGTATATCATCCTATATATCATCTTAGGAATCATAAATGGAAATATCTGAATGTATTTGGAAATGGATTTCAGAAGGGACATCAAAAGCTAGTGAAAAATCACTAGTTTTGGGAGGAAGCTTTGATGAACTGATTGGGAATTTTTTCAAGGAAGGGATGGAGGTTTTAGGTTATAATATATCATAATGTGAAGCAAAAATAAATAAAACATAATGGGGTTTTACCCATGCACCCAATGCATGCTCAGGCTTACCATTTCCTTGCTTGCGCTCCCATCTTTTTGCAAATTATGGAAGAACAATATGGTTCTCCTCAAGGAGCTTGGTCATGATATAAATTTTATTTCTGAAGAAATATTTCTCAATATGTGAACCTATACAATAATCAAATGTGGTTCTTTCTCTCTTGTTTCTCCTCCTCTTGGATCTGAAGCTCCCATCAATACAACTAGAGATTTCTGAACTTGATTCCTTCTTCTCTTTCTCCTTTTGCTTCAAATATTTCTTCTTGCTTTGGGATTGATTTGATAAACCAAAAACAAGGGATTGATCCTTGGATTTGATTATGGTACCCATTTGTATGAGCTTGTCCTACTTCTGATTCAAAGGCTCCATGAAATCTGCTAGCGCAGGCATATTCCAATTTCTAGTTGTAAGTTTGCTAGAGTGAAATGTCGAAACATATATAGAATACTCCGACCCCAACTTAGAAAGGATGGACAATATAAGATGATTATATTTATTCTCTATGCCACATTGTTTTAGATGAAGTACTAGTGCTTTAAACTTGGTGAAGAAGTCTTCAATGGTCTCTTAGTGATATGGGCTCAGTGAGATTAGCTCATTCTCAAGATGATGGCCTCTCATTTCATCTGTCTTCTCGAATAGTGACTCAAACTTCACCCAAAATTCATTCAGTGTGCCAAGAATTTCTATGTGAAAGAGAAGTTTTCTTAAGTGTTGAGGTAGAGCATACCTAAGGCCTCATCAATCCTATTAAAATACTTATCTTTCTCCACAACAAAATTTGGCTCGTTCTCAGTTCCCATGGTGACCCAGTAGAGGCCCTTGGACCTCAACTGGATGACCATCTTGGCCTTCCACTCAAAATAATTGAATGGAGTAAGTAGATATTGATTTTTCTCCATCCTTCTTACGCAACATATTGTTAACAATAAAATTAACACCCTTGAAGATGATGGTATAAAAACATATCTTATTTTTGCTGGCAACATGAAGACCAGAATTTGGAACAAATTGAGAGCTTTGATCTCTCATCGAACCACTACTTCCACAAAGGAAGAAGTATGTGAAGACAAAGGTTTCTCTAAAGAATTCAATACAAATACTACTTAAGGATCAAAACCTAGTCACCACAACTCTTGGAGTGGAAAGAATGCATGGCATATGTATTAATTGTCCTAAAAACCTGGAAATTCAAGTAAAATGCCCAAAAACTAAGGAAAGTGGGTTTTATTAAGGAAGGAATAAAAAAATATTCAAAAATATTAAATCCACATTCATAGTGAGTGATTGGAAACACAAATCCCAATTCTATATAAGAAAGGCATATGAGGTGAAGGAAGGCGGACAAGCTAGAAAAGTAAAGGCATGCTATAGAATTTGGAGGCTAGAGATAGAATATTTTTCACATCATAATTTCTTTGGTGAGCATTGGCATTGATGGAGAAGGATAGTTTAGAGAAAGGGAGAAGGGGATTCACCCATTATTAGGCTGTAATCACCTTCCTCTCAATTTAATATGATGCAATTCAAATTTACTCTAAATATTGTGTTTAAATCCATGTTTGTTTCATGTATTTTTGCAACATTTAGTATATATATTTCATTCTTTATTTGAATTTTTTTAAGAGATAGAGGTAAGGAACTAGATAGTTGTTGCTAATGGAGGCCTAAAGGCCATGGAATATGGAGCAAAGGAATCTTCACCAAATGGCACACTGCAAGAGGTAACCTCCTCCCTTCCCTCTCTCTCTTTCCTTTGAAAAAAGTGTAGAAATTTCAGGAAATTGTTCATTGTTGCATATATTCTGTCAACAGGATTCACCCTCCCTGTAGTTAAGGATAGATAGGATGTAGATAAGTCCCTGACTTTTGTTGGTAGATTTGATGGTAGGGACTTTTCTACAGCCTATCTATCCTTCACTACAGGAAGGGTGAATCCTATTGACAAAATATATGCAACAATGAACAATTTCTTGAAATTTCTATACCTTTTTCAAAGGAAAGAGAGAGAGGGAAGGGAGGGGGTTACCTCTTGTAGCATGCCGTTTGGTGAAGATCCCTTTGCTCCATATTCCATGGCCTTTAGGCCTCCATTAGCAGCAACAAGCTAGTTCCTTACCTCTATCTATTAAAAAACTTCAAATAAAGCATGAAATCTATCTACTAAATGTTGCAAAAATACATGAAACAAACATGGATTTAAACACAATATTTAGAGGAAATTTTAATTGCATCATATTAAATTGAGAGGAAGGTAATTACAACCCAATAATGGGTGAATCCCCCTCTCGCTTGCTCTAAACTATCCTTCTCCATCAATTCCAATGATCACCAAAGAAATTATGATGTGAAAAAGATTCTATCTCTAACCTCCAAATTCTACAGCATGCCTTTGCTTTTCTAGCTTGTCCTCCTTCCTTCACTTCATATGCGTTTCTTATATAACATTGGGATTTGTGTTTCCAATCACTCACTATGAATGTGGGTTTAATATTTTTGGATATTTTTTTATTCTTTCCTTAATAAAATCGACTTTCCTTAGTTTTTGGGCATTTTACTTGAATTTCCAGGTTTTTAGGACAATTAATACATATGCCATGTATTCTTTCCACTCCAGGTGTTGTGGTGACTAGGTTTTGATCCTTAAGTAGTCTTGGTATTGAATTATTTATAGAAACCTTTGTCTTCACATACTTCTTCCTTTGCGGAAGCGATGGTATGATGAGAGATCAAATCTCTCAATTTGTTCCAAATTCTGGTCTTCATGTTGCGGGTGAAAATAAGATATGTTTTCAAACCATCATCTTTGAGGGTGTTAATTTTATTGTTAACAGATGCCCCCTAATGTGTGAGGTCTGAATCTATGTTGAGGGCCGACATACATTGATTTTTATTTCATTCTGATACTCTTTGGACTAATACTCTTTAATGATCAAGGCATGATGAAAAAGGGTAGTTTATGAACGTAGGAGTCGGAGAAACACCTGCAAGTCAAACAATGAAATTTCCCAAATATATGATATCTTTCTGAGGCAGGTATAGCCATGCTCAGCAACAAACAAGCATGGCCAAAAACAATACATAGTGGATCCATGTGAAAAGTAAATTCTGTAAAAGCATATAAGTTCACATTTGATGAGTGCAACATATCCAGGTCTTCATTATATTTTAATCTTGCACAACTCGGACAGTGCATCGATGAGTGATAAAACTGTATTTCCCAAGGTCTTCAATACAAACCAAAGATAGTACGAGTTTATATCATGAAAATAAATGAGTTGATGTTGAGCATAATAAAACACCATCTGATTACCGGTCATTAATGTATACCGCTAACAGATGCGAGGAGGCCCACCGATAATGATGATGGACTCCAAGGTACTTGAGTACAAACTGAAAAGTATGAATAGATGTTCTAAAGTTGAACACTTGTAGAATCAAATGATTAGGGGTCATTGGTGTATACCCACTATCATTTGTGAGTAATCATGCCACTAATGATTGCAAGATCCAAGGTACTCACTGGGGTTCCTAGATCCATTTCCTAGATGATTATTTGGCATCGATAGGAATGGATCCATCAGAAGGAGGTAATTAATGCATCCCACATACACTGACACAAAACTAAGATCAATAAGCTGATATAATTTTGTAGAGATGCGAGATCCAACACTGTATACTGACACAAGGAAGGCCGACATGATTGGTCAAGAATATTTGAGGAATGTACGACACTGGTTTGACTTCCCTTGAACACATAACATGATGCAAAATGGACACTTGGAAACATAAGACTCAAGTAACCAACCATTGTGAAATTTGTCAACTCTAGATGAATCAACAAAATCTCTAGAGATGACAGGAAAGATAACCTATCGGTGGAGATCTATTCAAATTACTGGTATAGCTTCCTAAGGAAAATGTAAATGGTGTACTGACAGCGGATACAAAATTATATGTCGTGTTCAAGGGCAACTATTACTGACTGTTGCCTTTATATCAAATATTTAATATGTCACGATTTAAATTTCCCCTTTTTTTGGACTTTTGTGTTTTTTAATTTTTAGTACTTTTTTCATTTATTAGCTTGAAAAAAGAATAAAGAATGCTATGTGTTAGTGCTAAAAGATGCATCTTGACTGCATAAGGGGCATGGCTAGCACATATTAAAAGTATGTAGAGGAAAGTATGTATAGGATAGGAATGATAGTTTGTAATCAGGTAGAAATAGGAAAGAGATAAGGATATAATACCGGACATGGCTGCATCAAATATACATATGAAAGGGCTACGAGCATGAATTTATAAAAGAAATGAATCAATTTCTGCATCAGATATTTAAAGATAATTCCACGTGGATCATAAGAATTATGGCATGGATGAATAAGACCATACACAGAACAAAATCATGAATAACACGTAATTCAATTATTAAAACAAAACATATCTCATTTGATCATAACCATTTCAGAGCAGCTATTTCACATTTAAAGGAAACAATATACAAGCCTGTAACTCCAGTATCAGACTGACCTCCATTACCCCCCTGTAGGACATTGTTGTCACTTAAATGGACAGTGGAACAAACAGAAATCGAACTGGCTCTCTGTTTTGGACGCAACTAGAAAAAACGTGTCCAGAGAACCCACGAAATCTCCCAAATGGTTGACTTTTTTCATGAAATTCCTCGTTGTCTACTAAATGGGTCTTTTCTGCAAAAAACCCACGCCTTAGAATTTTATTTTAGCCTCCATTTGCTCACAATTTGTTACATAAAAACACTTGTTGAATAATGATGAGAATCCGACAATCTTCCATTTCTTATCTCCTTCACGAGATATCTTTCAAACAATACATTTGCAAAATATCTCAGGTGAACATCCATACAGAAGTAAGTTGCCTGTAACCTATGGCCTATTCTTCTCCTTTCACAATACTTCCTACCTTAACACATCATCATCGGTATTGATACTTGATCACATGCTCAAGTGCATTTGATGCTCAGTCTTTGTTTGATAAAAACTCTTTGAACACATCCACGCATTTTACCCTTTCAGCTGTTCTAATTTTCATTGGAATACTGTGGATGGAGTCTCTCCCTTTGGCGCACATAATCATTGGGAAATTTCTTTTTGTGTCTCTCTAGAACTTATATGGACATGTTTTTACCAAATTATTTTATCCTTCAAGATAATTATAAGGATTAAAATTCTTGGTGCTGCCACTGAAGATTTTGTGGTGACAGCATCTGGCTCTAGCTGGGGATGGAGACTTCCCTACAAGGCTCCAAGAACCTAGTAGTTCTAGTGTCCTTTTCTATGTTTGGGTATAGAGGGTACTCCCAAAATACTGAACACCTTGAGCCACCGCTTAACACAAATAGATCACAGATCAACACACCGATGTTTGTCACGTGGTTAAAACCCTTGAGAGGGAAATAGTCCATGACCCCAGCTAAATAGCTACTTGGAGAAATTTATTATGCAAAAGAAAGAAGGTTACATATGAGCTTCTCATAATCGATAAACTAGCCAAGGACCCTCCATGCTATTTAAATAGAGATCATGGACTAATTGGGTGTTAAGCCACGAATCAATGGTAGGTATGATCTAAGAGAAGTTGAATAGTTGGATCACTCTATGTCTAGAACATATTGTGACCATCAGATTAGAATATTTCCAAATGCATACTAATTCATACTAAAGAAACACACTTTTACCTAATAGATATATTACACAAGTTGATCTTAACTAACTCCTAACATCCCCCCTTAAGAACAACTTGGGATAGGATTGAAGGATCTACAAGAGTGACACTATTAGGAGAAGGAAGGAGGCATTAGAGTCTATCCCCCCTTAAGGACACATTCGTGAACTCCTAACATAGACTGAAGTTTAGAAAAATTCACTTCTGTAAGAGACTTGGTGAATATGTTTGCAACTTGATCATCTGTAGGGCAATAGAGCACTTCAATAACATGATCATGAACAAGATTTCCGATTAAGTGCATGTGTAGCTCAATGTGTTTGCTATGCTGATGTAGAAATAGATATTTGGAAAGCTTGATGGAACTTTTATTGTTGCACCAAAGTGGAGTAGGCTACTGTTGCTCGAATCCAAACTCTGAAAGGATCTGTTGAAGCCATAAAGCTTCTTGACTGGCATTAACTGCGGCTCGATATTCTGTGTCTACTAAAGAAAGAGAAAGAGCTTGTTGTTTCTTACAATCCCAAGTGACAGGTCTAGATCCCAGACTGAAAACATAACCTACAGTAGAATTTCAATCATCAGGATCACCAGCCCAATCTAAATCAATGAAACCAACCAAAAAAGGTTTCCCCCCTGTACTATAATGAATCCCAAACTAAATTTTACCTCGAATATATCAAAGTATTCTTTTTGCTGCTTTCTAGTGACTTTCATGAGTAGTTTGCATATAATGGGAAACATGACCAATGGCAAAGCAAAGGCCAGGACGGGAATGAGTCAAGTATGAAAGACTACCAACAAGCTGACGATACAAGGTGGCATCTACTTCAGGGGAAGTACAAGTGGCAGAAAGTTTGACTCCAAACTAGAAGGGATAAGGGGCTGGTTTACAATCTTCCATGTGGAAGTGACGAAGTAGGTCACAAGCATACTTAGACTGGGAAAGAAATATGCCTTCTTTGTTTTGCAAGACTTGGAGACCAAGAAAATAATGCAAATGTCCTAAGTCTGACATTTCAAAATTTTGTTTAAGACTGGATTTCACGTGGGTTATAAGTTTAGGGTCACTACCAGTAAGGATAAGATCATCAACATAAAGAACAAGTATGATGAGATGGTTTCCTACTTTCTTGGTATAGACAATGGGATCAGAATGACATCTAGAAAAACCAGTGTCAAGGAGAGAGTTATCCATTTTGGCATACCAAGCTCTAGGAGCGTGCCTAAGGCCATATAAGGATTTCTTAAGGAGACAGATTGTTGGCTTAGGCTTCTGTAGACCCAGGTTTACTTTATTGTACCAACAAAACCCCTAGCTCACTGGCCCTTTCAGCGACAAACCGCAAAACGGCCTGAAGTCTCACCCGAAGTGATCTTAAATGGGTTCGCTGAAGAATCACGTTTCCTCAACTAGGTTCTGCAGCATCCTGGGTTCTCTGACTCTACTTAACCAGTAGAATCTCTCCGTAAGGGTTGTTCTCTCTTCCTAGCTGATTCTTCTACGGGACAGGCTCTTATCGCATCGCAGCTTCTAGGATGATGCGCAAACTTACTCTTTTGCTCAACTCTTAATCTGCGATATCTCACACCGCAGCTCCTCCGACAGTGCGATATCGCCTTTCTATGCCGTGATATTTCCTATAGTAAGACTCAATATGCTCATCAAATCTCAAGGTCCAGAGGCTTCCTCCCTAGGTATAATAGCTCAATTAACTTTCATCAAGGTGTTAAACAACTTCACTTAGCCTCTACAGTCTAACATGCTTAACATCAATGACACTCAACTTGCTGAACTAAATATATGGAAGTCACTCAACACTATGACTGTTAGCTATCATGAGTCAAGCACTGATAAACTCATATACAGAATACTTAACATATTCAATTCACATTTAACCTTCTATGTTACTACAACTGAAGGATAGCATACATACATTCATTAATTGATAAGCAATGTTCATGTAACGAATAACAGATAGCAAATAAGCATAGCACAATCACATGAAACAGTCGCACAACACACGGATTTTACGTGGTTCACTTCCAGGGGGGGAAGCTATGTCCATAGGACTTGTGTTTATATTATATCTGGAGAGAGTAACACAGTTTCACTGCAACCTCTTATGCATCTTGACATCTTCTGGGAAAATCCACGCACTCAGCTGGGAGCCCTTCTCTCTTAGATATCTCCTCTTTTTATTATACTTTCTTCTTACAATATACTCTCTCTCTCTCTCTCTCACAATACTTGCGGATTGTTACATTCATGCTCAAGGAGCTGGCTACTGGTTACAGTAAGAGAACTATAGACTAAACAATAGAACCAGAGCTCGACTCTTTCTCAATGTCTCACTATACTGATGAGCTAACTAACTAACTATCTCTTTAGCTGGCTAACTAGCTAACCCTTCATAATAAAAAATACATGCTTAAATAGGCGGCATGAATGTCTCACCATGATACAAAACTATGGGCCTATCCCAACAGTAACCCAAAACCCTAACTGTGACAGTCGGCCTATCTGTACTTTGAACTACCGCTTACTGGTCACACTGCAGCTTTCTGCAGTCTTCCACGATGTCCGGCGCTGATCGTGGGTATGGGCGCTGCTTCCTCGGTCACTCCCCTTCTATCCTTTATCTTTAATACCTCAGCTTGTTGCTCCTTCTTCATTCATGAGGGTAGCTGAGCCCTCCTGTCATCGCCTCTGCCTTAAATGCAGTGGTTGAGCTCTCTTCTCGGCTGCTTCAGGTACTATTTCCTTTGACTTTCTTGTTTTGATAGCAGCTTTTCCTATAACTGCAGGGCCCTACTCCAATAGTCCCCTAACACTTACTTGTGGCTCGTCCTCGAGTCATTGACATATGGTTTCTCTTTCTGTAGCTTCTCCTTGGCTTCCTGTGAAGTCCTTGTGAATCTCTCCCTGAGTCCCGCGACATGTTTGTCCATAGCTTTGACATAGTCTTGTGCCGCTTCCAGCATATCTTGACTAATCATGCGATCTTCTATGCTATCAATTTCATTTTTGCTTGTAGTGAACTCCTTAACCTTCTGCTCAACCAAATCGACCAGCTCTGTGATTTGTTCTTGATACGGTTGAAGCATATTATTGAATTGTATTTCTTTTTCTCGCAACCACTGTGCTTCCTGTTGCAAATGGTTCATCTCTGTCATCTTCTTCATATTCGCAAGATATCTTAAGCTCTTGACTTCTTCCTTCATTTCCGCTACTGCATTTTCTATGTTCTGGATGCTCTGCTACAAATCTAGTCTATCTGGGAGCTCTTCTAGCTCCGACCATGTCTTCGTCGCATCAGCTAGAAATGAATCTACATCATCTATGCGACACTTCATCTGTGTTGAAGTGAGTCTAAAGGCCTATGCCCTTACTTCCTTGTCTGCCTCAGGAATTCCTAGTGCTTGAGCCTCAAGCTCAACAATTTGTGCCTTGTGGTCTTCCTCCATCTTAACCATTGTTTCTTCCAGAGCCTTTGCTCTATCTGCAATTCTTCTTACTTTTTGCATTAGAGGCAAGGTGAATTCTATGTTACACTGGGGTAACTCTAATGCAATGTTCTATAGGACCTGACTTAGATCCTTTTCTCTTTCTTCATATACTCATAACTCCTCTTCCTTTGTATGAAAGCCTGCAGTGAGCTCTGCATTCTGTTGTCTCAGCTGCGTGTTCTATTTATAAGTAGCAAGATCTCTATCCCTAACCTCTATGGCTATCTATTGCTTTAACAACTAACTGTTTCTTTTGATCCTTAGTAAAGTCAACTGGTGCCCACCCTTTAGTGAGAAAGTGAATAATATCTACGTAATACTCATCTGCGATATGGATAGAAAACAATTGCGCATATGGAAAATTATCCTCTAGATTACTTGGTTCTTCTCCTGAGTCTATTCATGACAGATGATCAGGTCCAGCATTTAATCTTCCTGGTTTTACAATAATTTCAAAATCATACTCCTAAAATAGGAGTAACCATCTGCAGATCCTTCCTCCTAACACTGGCTTATTGACCAAGTACTTTAAAGTGGAATGGTCAGTGAACATCCTGAATGGGGCACCCAACAGATAGTGCTTGAACTTCTGTAGAGCATACACCATAGCTAATCCTTCTCTTTCTGTAGTGGTGTAATTCTTCTCTGCAATAGATAACTTTCTGCTTGAGTACGTGATAGGGTGATCTATACCCCCTTCTCTTCGCTATGTTAAGACAATCCCTAGTGTGATTCCAGATGCATCCACATGTACATGAAATGGTTTATTCCAATCTGTAAATACTAAGATGGGTGTTGTAACCATCTTCTCTTTAAGAGTGTCTAAACTTTGTTGGAATTCCTCATTCCATAGGAATTTCGCTTCTTTCTTTAACAGATTTTCCATAGGTGTTGTGATCTTTGCATAGCCCTTGATGAATTTTCTATAATACCCCATATGACCAAGCACTGTCCTCAATTGCTTGACTGAGTTGGGTGCTGAAAGATTTACAATGATGGCAATCTTTGCAGGATCTACCATCAAGCCTTGTCTGCAAATAATATGACCTAACAAAATACCAAATGGTGCACAGAATATACATTTCTTCAAGTTAAGAGAAATTTGATATTGCCTACATTTCTCTAACATGAGCCTTAAATCTCCTATATGCTTTTTGATTAATCCAAATACAGTCCAATCATCAAAATAGACTTCTAAGAATTTATGGATGTATTCCTTAAAGACAACAACTACTACTCTAGAAAAGATAGCCAGTGCATTTTTAAGACCAAAGGGCATTACCGTATACTAGAATGAGCCCCATTCTATTGCAAAGGTGGTCTTATATCGATCTTCTGGATGGATTCTTATCTGGTGATAGCCTGAAAAGCCATCAGTGAATGAGTAGATCTCCTGTCCTCCTACATTGTCTAAAAATTCATCAGTAAAAGGTGTCGAAAACGGGTCATGAAGTGATGCGTCATTGAGTTTGTGCAAATTGACACAAATCCTAATTTCTCCTTTAGGTTTCTTTTCCTACACAACCATGGGACTAACCCATTTGCTCTCTTCTCCTGGCTCAATGATGCATGCTGCTAGAATCTTATCAATCTCATCCTTAACTTTTTCTTTATAGCGAGGATTTAATCTGTATGAACGCTACTTAACTAGCCTAGCATCCTCTTTCAAAGGTATCCTCATGACTCCCAAATCTCCTACTATTCCCTTCATTTCTATAAACTTAGTGGGAAATAAGTCTTGATAGTCATGTAACAAATCTGTGATGTGTCCTACCATTTCATCATCCCAATAGTCTCCAATAGAGGAAAACTTTGGTTTTGTTTCTGTGCCAATATTGATCTTTTTAATCTTAATAGGATTTGTGATAACTTGAATGTCTAGCTTTGGTCCCTCAACTTCACGAGTCCCTTCTGACTCTAGAATGTTGATACTATGAGGATTCTCATCCTCATCACCTGGACCTTCTGCGAAGTTGTAACACTCTAGCGCATGTTCTAAATGGATGGCCCAATCAGGCTGAGTATGCACTTGTAGGGTACAATCATCAAATATATTAGTCTTTATAATCTCTAGAGCCTGATCAATGCTTGGATACTCAGATTCAAAAGTGAAAGTGAGTAGAAAGCTATCTAACATAACTAGCCATGTAATCGTTCCTCTGCGCAACTCTGTCTCAGTGTACCAGTTCCTTGGGACTGTGTCTAAAGTGTGAATGAATAGATGAACCCATTCATCCTCTGGAATGTCCAACCAATTATGTTCACAAATCTTAATATGTGACCTGGGGTCACTTTCTCCTGTATATTTCTGCTGGGAACACTCCTTGTCATTAGAGAATCTAATCGCCATCAATATCTTAAAATCATCCCATGATGCGATATTTTCTTTATGTGCATGCCACCATCTTGCAGGTGTGGCTCTTACTACAAGGTCAATATCTGCCATCCTCTGCTCATGAGGGATTTCCTGCCCAAACTGCTGTAAAAATTCATTGACATCTGCTAAGCCATCAAATGACGGAATATCCTTAACCTCTGTGCCGATCCATCGCAGTGACTTAGTCATAAATGCACATCTGTGAGCTGAAACTTCATAAAGTCTATTCTGCCAATTTTCTAAACCAACATCCGAATCCGATGCGCATGAGTTGTCGCATTGCCAACTAATATTTCCTTCTGTGGTGGGGTTGATATAATCACTCTGGTTAGCAGTCATCTGATAGAAGCTCTCCATATTATGCACCTCTTCCTCTACTCTGATAGGTTCAATGTATCGAGGACCCTGAAAAGGATCCAACGGTGCGATGAATTGAATCTGTTTATCCTCAAAGGTCAATTGACTTTTCTTCAAATTGATAACAGCCATGTTATCAATTTCCCAATCAATACCTAATAAATTTGGATACGGTCTGCTATCGCCAATAATTTCTATGACTTCAAAATCTGCAAAGCTGTGAACTTCATCAATATCAACTGGCACTTGCGGTAGTCGACCCAGTGGCGATACCCTCTGCTGATTGTCTAATCGCAGATGGATAGGTGATCTGGATAACTTAGGGATACCCATCTATTCCCATGTCTTCTTAGTCAGAACATTTACCTCCAATCCTAAATCTAGGATTACCTCATCCATTTCAAACTCTCCAATTTGTGCTGTGAGTCTCATTTCTCTTCCTATTCTTGTATGGCCCATAATATTATGAACAGCACGCTGCGTACTGCTCATAGAAGAAGACTGCTGATAATGATCTATGATGTGTTGAATCTCTCCTATGGCTTTCTCATTTCTTACGAGTTTCAAGCAACTCCGCAGGAAGGATTGTACACTTCCTATCAACTCATCCTCTTTGCACCTTCCCGATGTGGTAGCCTGCGATGTCTGCATAGGACTAACGCCACAAGGTTTTTACTGTGTTATACCCCTATGCGCCAATATCTGCGATCCTGATGGTGTAGGGTCAGTAAAGAAAGTTTTATCTTGCTGAAATGTTTCTTTGCTCTTCTGCAGGTCAAGTGGTGTATATTTATCAGTTACTTTATGCACCCACTTTGGACCTGTATTATTTTTGGCATCCTGTGATGTCTTACTAGTAGAAGCACCACTGTGAGTCACAATATTGACTCTTGGTTCTGGTTATTTTTGCTCAGCAGCAATAAGCTGAATATTCTGGTTTACTGGTGGCTTAGGATCCTTAATATTGGCTATCAAGATAGGACATTCTTCTATAGTATGATCATAGGACTTGCAATACTTACATGTTGTAGTAGGGTTCTGATAATCTCTAGCATAATGTCCTACGGCTCCACAGTTGTAACAAACAATTGGTCCACGGCTGTGGCCAAAGCCTCCACCACGGCCTCTTCCTCTGAATCCTCCACCACGACCATCATGAGCTGGTTCATGTTGTAGTCCTGCTACTGGTCCTGATGTCTCTGACTGGACTCTGTAGAAGTCATGTTTTCTCTCTATCATGAGATCATAAGCTCTGCAATTATTTTCATCATGTCCTACTGACTTACAAAATTTACAGTATAAATTCTTAGGAGTTTGTACATACTTCTGAAGTAAAGGGAATTCCTGTGGTCTATGTCATCTTGTTCTACAGATTTCACACCATGGCCCTTGATTCTATACTAAGGGGTTAGGAGCCCCACTTGCTAGATACTCAACAAATACTAGACAATTATCTTTAGTATGGCCATGTCCTTTACACTTTGTACACCATAATTCTTGTTCAACCTCTTTTCCTTTCTTAATCTCATGTAACTGTAAAGTGAGATTGGCTAACTGATTCTGTAAGTTTGTCATACCTGTACTAGTCTCAGCTAGAGGTGAAGCCTCTATTTTCATTGCCATCTCCAATTCTTCATCCTACGTATGGAGTTTCTGTTGCATTAGTGGAAGTCTGATATGAGGGAGCAGTGCTGCGATGAACCATTCCTTATGCTGCTCTGGTGCAAACTCAAAACTAACTTGGTCTATACGAGCTTTAAATTTCTGATCAAAATCCCATACTGACTCTATGGGTAACTGTTTGATGTCTTTAAGTTCTATGATACATTATGACTCAGACTTGGGTTTCTTAGATTCCTTAATCATTGCGGTCCTAACCTCTATGAGTGTTCTAATCTGCGCTGATGTATACTTCATATACCATGTTAAAGCTCTTTCTCTAAGTGTAGTAGCCAACTGGACAAGTTTAGTATTGTCATCCTGGATCTGTTTAATGGTCCATACAACTTCACATAGGAACCAATGTTGTTCTGGTTCTTCTGCCCCTGTACCCCTGAAGGTAGGTAATTTCATGTCATCCCCCATTCTGTTTCTACGAGGTGGATTCTGGTTTGCTGTATTACTAACACTTGGCAGTGTAAATGTAGGATGTACTGTGTGTGAACTACTAGATGGAGCTCCTGCAGGATTATTTTGAGTCTCGATTTGTTTCTGTGGGGTTTAAGGGTGGTAAGGGATACCCCCTACTGTTCTTTCTCTATTACTTTGACTCTATTCTCTAGTACTGTCTGAACTGTCTTCAAATAAGGAAGATCTGAAATCTACTTTATATCTTTTACCGCTACATGTACATCCAATTTCTTCAGAATCACTCTCAAACTCTTGTGACATTACACTTACTTAACTTATTCATCTGAGGATATATCCAGTACTCCTTTTTCATACAATAACATCTTAAGGAACAAATTTAAAGAGTTCAAGTACTTACCGCGATATCCCTTGAAGAAGTACCTCTCTGCTTCGCTGAAACTCTTTCTTTGATCAACTACAAAATCTATAATGAAACCTTCCAGCAAACTCTCAAGCCAGAAGTCTAATGCCCATGAAATGGGATTATCTATGCTCTTCATGGTGTGAATCAGCTCCGGTGTCCAAACAATGTTCATTTTCTTCTTGAATACGTGCTTATCATTCAACTTTGATAACCAATCATACAACTTATTTGCATAGGTCACAAAAAATATCTCATGTAGGTATGTGAAGATATGTTTCTGTAACCAGTCCTCTGTACTAAGCCTAGGACTCTTGTTTTCTTGCGCGGCCAATTCTCTTTCCTTAGACTCAACCAACTGGTTAAGTTCTTCTTTAGTAGGATTCCAACAGAACATCAGCTCTTTAATTTGTTCAAAGTCGACGACGGAACCATTTGTTGGCTTAGGCTTTCTACAGACCTGGGTTTACTTATTGTACCAACAAAACCCCTAGCTCATTGGCCCTTTTGGCGACAAACCATGGAACGGCCTGAAGTCTCACCCGAAGTGATCTTAAATGGGTTTGCTGAAGAATCACGTTTCCTCAACCAGGTTCTGCAGCATCCTGGGTTCTCTGACTCTACTTAACGAGTGGAATCTCTCCACAAGGGTTGTTCTCTCTTCCTAGCTGATTTTGCTACGTGATAGGCTCTTATCGCATCGCAATTTCTAGGACGATCTGCAAACTTACTCTTTTCCTCAACTCTTGACCTGCGATATCTCAGACCACAGCTCCTTCGACAGTGCGATATCGCCTTTCTATGCCACGATATTTCCTACAGTGAGACTCAATATGCTCATCAACTCTCAAGGTCCAGAGGCTTCCTCCCTGGGTATAATAGCTCAGTTAACTTTCATCAAGGTGTTAAACAACTTCACTTAGCCTCTACAGTCTAACACACTTAACATCAATGACACTCAACTTGCTGAACTAAATATACGGAAGTCACTCAACACTGTAACTGTTAGCTGTCGTGAGTCAAGCACTGATAAACTCATATACAAAATACTTAACATATTCAATTCACATTTAACCTTCTATGTTACTGCAACTGAAGGATAGCATACATACATTCATTAACTGATAAGAAACGTTCATGTAACGAATAACAGATAGCAAATAAGCATAGCACAATCACATGAAACAGTCGCACAACACACGGATTTTACATGGTTCACTTCTAGGGGGGGAAGCTACGTCCACAGGAACTGTGTTTATATTATATCTGGAGAGAGTAACACAGTTTCGCTGCAACGTCTTATGTAGCTTGAGATCTTTTGGGAAACTCCACGCACTCAGCTGGGAGCCCTTCTCTCTTAGATCTCTCCTCTTTCTATTATGCTTTCTTCTTACAATATACTCTCTCTCTCTCTCTTTCAATCCCTGCAGATTGTTACATTCATGCTCAAGGAGCCAGCCACTAGTTACAGTAAGATAACTATAGACTAAACAACAGAACCAGAGCTCGACTCTTTCTCAATTTCTCACTATACTGATGAGCTAACTAACTAACTATCTTTTTAGCTGGCTAACTAGCTAACCCTTCATAATACAAAATACATGCTTAAATAGGTGGCCCGAAGGTCTCACCATGATACAAAACTATGGGCCTATCCCAACAGTAACCCAAAACCCTAACTGTGACAGACGGCCTATCTGTACTTTGAACTGCCGCTTACTGGTCACACTGCAGCTTTCTGTAGTCTTCCACGATGTCCGGCGCTGATCGTGGGTATGGGCGCCGCTTCCTCGGTCGCTCCCCATCTGTCCTTTGTCTTTAATACCTCGACTCATTGATCCTTCTTCATTCATGAGGGTAGCTGAGCCCTCCTGTCATCACCGCTGCCTTAAATGCAGTGGTTGAGCTCTCTTCTCGGCCGCTCTAGGTACTATTTCCTTTGACTTTCTTGTTCCGATAGTAGCTTTTCCTATCGCTGCAAGGCCTTGGTCCAACACAGATAAGGCTAGAGTTATCTTGAACATATCTAGGAGGTTGTTCCATGTAAATTTTCTCCTGTAAATCGCCATGGAAAAAGGAAGACTTGACATCCATTTGATGGACTTCACAGTTATGTAAGGATGCAAGGGAAAGAACAAGGTGGATGGAATTCATTTTTGCGACAGGAGCAAAGGTTTCATTGTAGTCAATACCTTCAACTTGGGAAAAAACTTTGGCAACTAACATTGCCTTAAGTATTTCAACACTTCCATCTTATGCATACTTAGGTCTGTAGACCCATTTACATCTGAGAAGTTTTCTTCCTTTTGGAAGAGGAACAAGATCCCAAGCATCGTTCGCCATCAAGGAAAGATATTCTTCATCCATGGTTGCATCCCAATTTGGATTTCCTGAAGCTTCTGCAAACATTTCTGGATCATGATTCTCATAAAATTGAGCCAAAAGAGAAGAGGCTCACTGAAACTAAGAACGTGTTCGGCGTTGATCTCTGGGATCACTGGAAATATCACCAGCTACTTCACATGTTGAACAGACCCATCGAGGAAGCATTGGTACTGGTGCAAATGGAGGAACATGAGCAGGAGGAGGTAGATTTTCATCCTCACTGTCATCATTAGAAACTGGAGTTGGAAACATGTCAATAAAGTTGGAAGAAGAAGAAGAAGAAGGTACAATCGTCGAATCAGGCTTGCAGGCCAAAGATGGCACACCTGCCAAGTTAGGTTCATAGGCCAAGATATTTTCATCAAATTTAACATCTCTTCTAATGATTATATCATGTGAATGGGGCTGAAGAAGTATATAACCTTTTACATTTTCAGAATATCCAACAAATATTCACTTTTCACTTTTAGGCTGCAATGCTTTCCATTTTTCATCCGGAATGTGAGCCCATGCTTCACAACCAAACACACGAAAGTGACTTACATCTGGTTTAATTTTACTCCATGCTTCTTCTAGTGTTATACATTGTAAAACTTTAGTGGGTGTGCGATTAACTATGTAATTTACACAATTTATGGCCTCAGCCCTATATTGAAGACTTAGTCCCTTACATTGGATCATACAATTAGCCATTTCTTTTAAAGTGCGTTTCTTTCGTTCAACTACACAATTTTGTTGTGGTGTATATGGAACAGTGTGTTGTTGTTGGATTCCTTATTCAGTGCAGAAAGTAGTGAAATTGTTGTTAACATATCTTCCTCCATTGTCAGATCTTAACTTAATAATTTGATGACCATATTGTTTTTCAACAAGGGCCTTTTAGGCCAAGAACATGTTAAATACTTTGCTATTAAGTTTTAGGAAGTAAACCCAAGTGCGTCTGGAGTAGTCATAAATGAAAGTTAAGAAATATTTGAAACCAGAAAAGGAAGCAGATGGAAGAGGGCCACACAAGTCACTATGCACAAGCTCCAAGGGAATCGGGGTGTGCCAAGAGGCACGTTTGTCAAAACTATCCCGATGATGTTTTTAGAGTACACAACCAGAACAAACACCATCCTTGCAAGATACCATCGGAAGACCAGTCACCATATTGTCTTTACATAGTTGTTGCAATGAGCGATAATTTAAGTGACCAAATTGCTCATGCCAAAGTTTGCTCAAGTTATCACTATGAGCAACAAAAATTGAAGGAAAAGGTGATGACCCAAAGTTGTTAAATTTGTACAACCTAACAATATCATCAACAGTTCCAGTAGTAAGGACATTTTGAGGATTTTTAAAATCCTTGATTACAACTTGGTGAGGTGTAAACATCACAGTTTTACCTTCACCTGAATGAGTAATTTGATAGACTGATAACAAATTGCAGGAAATTTTTGGAACACATAGTACATCACTAAAATGACTATTTTCTACTGGAACTGTTCCAGATCCTACAACACTTAGAGATCTATCATCACCAACAAATATTTTTTTGGTGTTACATTCATGCATAGTAGAAAACATGGCTTTATCCTTATCCATATGATAAGATGCTCCAAAATAAATAAGCCATTCAATTGAAGTAGAAGAATATGTCATATAAGAGTAACCAGAAGCGCAAATTGCATGTCCATGAGAGGTATATTCTGAAGACAAATCTAGGCTGATGTGGTGCTTCTTCATTCCTGCTTCCAAGGCTACCATCTTCTTAAAACACTTAGATTCATCATGATTATATTTCTCACAAAAATTGCAATGATGCTTAGTATTATTTCCTTTTTGCTTGGATCCTTTGTCATTTTTTAAAGAAGGAGCCGACTGAGAGGGTTTGGGACCCTTGTTTTTTGGCTTATTATTGTGAGAATTTTGTTTCTTGGGAGGCTTGGACTTTTCTTTCTGTTGGGACAATAAGGCTTTCCCAGATGTATATGCATTTTTAATTATTCCAAGGTGAATGAGCTTATATTGCTCTCTAATTAAGGAATCACAAAATGATTCAAGACTAGGCTCTTGATAGCTAGCTGCAGTCAAGGATTCTTTCATGGAGTAGAATGTAGATACAAAAACAGAATATGCAGGCCCAAGTTTGGAAAGAATATGATAAATACATTGTTTGTCTTCTTTCTTAATCTTGCATTCTGCAAATAAGATTCTAAGAGTTTTATAATGAGATAAATAGTCTTGAATGCATGAAAAATCATTTGGATTCAAGGAAATTAATTCATTCTCAAGTTGATGACCCTGAATCTCATTGTGTTTACCAAACACAGATTCCAACTTTTCCCAAGCTATATCAGGTTCATCAATTCCAGATATGTGGAATCGCAAATCAGTAGAGATTAACATCCCAATCAATCCATGAGCTTCATCACATATATTTTCCCATTTAATTTTCTTATCATCATAAGTGGGTTTTGTTTCTTTCCCTGAGGTTATCTTGAAAAGTCCCCTACTTCGCAGAACATCCTCCATATGAGATTTCCATGAGAAATAGTTAGAACTTGTAAGTATAATATCACAAGGGGAAGCCATAGTATAAAATAATGGCTGAAATAACACAAACTAATTGCCTCGATGCAAAGAGCTCAAAAATATATGCGGTTTTAAAAAAAACGGCACTGAAAACTGATTCTGGATTATGAAGTTATGCTTGATCAAAGAAAATGTTGAAGTTGTCCCCAATAGTGACGTGACAGATATTGACTTGACCAACTAAAAAAAGAACCCCCCTCTTCCCAAGATCAACCTTTGACAATCACTTTACAATAAATTTGCTTTTAAGTGAATCACTTTTGTAGAATAAGTGATGTTTACTTTTACAATAATGTTACTTTTAATAGTGCGGCAATAAATTAAAAGACTTAAGTGACTCACTTTTTATTTCATTTTATTTATGTGAGATGCACTTTTACAATAAAGTAACTTGAAAATAGAAATTGCATGCACTAAAAAGTAGCTTAATAAGACTTGAACTCAAGACCTATTAAGAAATAAAGTAACTTCGGACCAAGTGAGATAAGTTTAAAAGGTATGTAAAAGAATGGAAAGAGGAAGGGGGCTTTTGTTTTTTTTAACTCTTCTCTCTCGTTCTCCGTGCTTGCTTTTTGTTCCTGCAAATAACAAAAAAAATGAAAACAAAAACAAATTTTTTTTTCCACACAATGGGGTTAGGTATTGGTTAGCTTACCTAGAAAGTCTACGTTTTCAAGTTTTCTCGATGTTTTTGATTTGCCGTGATCGCACAAGGTGCATGACAAAGAGCATATGTAGCTGAGAAGACAAGAAAAAAAAATTCCTTGATTGTTTCTGATTCACCACGATCGCACAAGGTGCATGGCAAAGAGCATACACAGCCAGGGAAGGAAAAATTTCGAGACTAAAACAAAAGGGATCTAATAATAAAACTGATAAAATATGAGATATTTAAAAAAAAATCCGTCACTATAACATTATACCTTCAAATTTGTCGAAATGAGTGTTTCTGGAACAAGTGGAAACAATTTTCGATGAAACGAAAACTATTTCCCAATTGGAAATGGCGCTTTGGATGCAATGGAACAGCTCCCATAGGCCACAAATTCATAGAAAATCCAAAACCAGAAACCCTTTCAAGGTTTTGGAACACCGGTTCCAGATCTTGATCAAAACCGAAAGCGGCTCTTCATAAACACTCTGATACCATGTTCAGGTACACAAGGTACTCCAAAAAGACCAAACACCTTGAGCAACTGCTTCACACAAATAGATCACAGTTCAACACACTGATGTTTGTCACGTGGTTAAAACCCTCAAGAGGGAAACAGTCCACGGCCCTAGCCAAATAGCTACTTGGAGCAATTTATTATGCAAATGAAAGAAAGTTACATATGAGCTTCTCATAATTGATAAACTAGCCAAGGACCCTCCATGCTCTTTAAATAGAGATCATGGACCAATCGGGTGTTAAGCCACAGATCAATGGTAGGTATGATCTAAGAGAAGTTGAACCGTCAGATCACTCTATGTCTAGAACATATCGTAACCGTCGGATTAGAATATTTACAAATGCATACTAATGCATACTAAAGAAACATACTTTTACCTAACGGATATATTACACAAGTTGATCTTAACTAAATCCTAAGTGTCTAAATATCCTAACATTCTGTTGGGTTAGAGTCTTCATGCTTCCATCAAATTTTGGCAACTTGATTCAAATCTAAACACACATTTTTGAAATGAAAACATACTGCTACAAACCAACTACTCGAGAAACAAGATTATTCATCTACCTAATCCTACTTATAACTGGTAGAAGCAAATTGATCATGTGTAAGCATGCTTCCAGTGAAGCCATGATAACATCCAATCAACTATAAGAACTTCTAGCATGTAGCTAGAAAGAAAAGAAGAATTTAACATTTGTAGTAGAAACTTGTTTTGCAAAGCATACTTACAATGATAATCCTCCTTGATTCCAAACTCTTCAAGGATGAAATTTTTTGAAAACCGTAACTCCATATAAATGGCCATTGGGTCCTACAAGTTGTGTTGCATCTCTAGCTGATACAAAAGGTCACATTGTTCCTTTTCTTCACTTATCAAATGATATTTTATTTGTTCTACTGGAAAGAGAGCATGAACATCATTCATGGTGAGATATGATATCTGGTGAACTGTCTCTTCATGGATATGATCAACATTAACATCCTGAACTTGATTCTTAACAATAAGACAATGAGGAGTAGTAGCTTGATTTGAAATGAAATTATCCTTATTTGCTGCAAACTTATCTTCCTACTAATAAGCATGATCATGCTTATGAAAATCCGTCAGAAAATTCATAATAAAATAACTCTTATATTCTGAACCAAAAGAATTTTTTTTGCATATATGAAATCATTTTGTTGATGTAATTGAGAAGTAGATGCATATTTCACATCACTAATAGTTGATGCATCTAATTCACTTATTGTAATTGTTGGAGTTAAGGATAAATCTGAAGATGACATATTAGCATTTTGACAAGAATAAAACCTTAGGGTTGATCCCTGTTGTTCATACACTTCTTCCATTTCTTGCACATTAAAATCTTTATCAATAATTTGATCATGAAGCTTGCCACAAACCCGTAGATTGTTCTCCACTTCCTTTCCATCAACAGACATTTGTTTTAAGGATGGTGACTTTCTTTCTTTGAGGTATAATAATAGATCAAGATGTTGCGCCATTGTGTATTGTATCATAGCAACAATCTCAGTAGGTCGGATTTCAATAGGCATGCTGTAATAAATATTGTAAAATCTTCTGTTGAATTCAATGATAGTTTCATTTCTCTTCTTATTCAAGGAAGAAAAATCAGATAGGTACTGATCGAAGGATTTATTCTCTCCCCAGTATCTTGAAAATGAATTATAAAACTTAGTCCATGAATAAATAGAATGAGCTTCCAAATTTCTAAACCAGAAAGCAACATCTCCAGCTAAATATTTCTAAAATAATCTAATGACAACATCTTCATGTAATATTTCAAAATTATCAACAAAGTTTTCAAAGGCTCCAAAATGCTTCTCAGTTGTAACATGATCCTCTCCAGTAAACCGAGGAAGATACTCAAAGAAATCAAGAGGATAACAATTAAGGTAATAAGGAAGCTTCAAAGGTTTAAACAACCTATTTCTGATTTTGTCTTGAAAAGTAGTATGCTGAACATGACGATTAACAAGCTGATGGCAAGGATCAATAATAATGTAACAAGGTATTGAGATCTGAGCAGATTTTGAATCAGTTTTAACCTCCTCAAAGTTACATGACTGATTAAATTCAGAAAGGATTTGAATACAAAACTCATTCTTATCAACAGGCTGGGATGAAGACATAGGATCAACATCAACAACATGAGGAGGCTGCAAATTTTCCTCTTCTAAAGATGGGTACACAAAGGTAGGTTGATGATCATCCAAATAAACAAAACATAAGATGATTCTCTTAATGCATGAAGGGAACATCATAAATGAGTTGATAAAGAAAAACAAAAGTTCATGGAGAAAGCTCATGAACATATACCTGTTTTTACGTTTCATCCCCTTCATCTTCTATCAACAAGATTCTACCTAGTGAAATCTTTAATCATGGAGTCACCATGAAGATGATTACAATAAATCTCTTATGTCCTTCTCTTACATGCCATTAAGAGTTGGATCTATGTTGTTATTGTTCTTCCCGGGGAAGATATCTTCGCTCCTACGTCCCCGGGAACGGCGCTAGAAGATGTTAGTGCTAAAAGATGCACCTTAACTACATAAGGGGCATGGCTAGCACATATTAAAAGTATATAGAGGATAGGAATGATAGTTTATAATCGGGTAGAAATGGGAAAGAGATCAAGATATAATACCGGACATGGCTGCAGCAAATATAGATATGAATGGGATACTAGCATGAATTTATAAAAGAAATGAATCAGGTTTGCATCAGATATTTAAAGATAATTCCATGTGGATCATAATAATTCTGGCATGGATGAATAAGACCATACCTAGAACAAAATCATGAATAACATGTAATTCAATTATTAAAACAAAACAGAGCTCATTTGATCATAATCATTTCAAAGCGGCTATTTCACAATTTAAAGGAAACAATATACAAGCCTATAACTCTAGTATCAAACTGTCCTCCATTACCCCCCCTATAGGATGTTGTTGTAACTTAAATAGATAGTGGAACAAACAAAAATGGAACTGGCTCTCCTATTTGGCCGCAACTAGAGAAAACATGTCTAGAGAACTAGGAAATCTCCCAAATGGTTGACTTTTTTCAAGATATTCCGCACTGTCTGCTAAATGGGTCTTTTCTACAAAAAACCCACGTCTTGAGATTTTGATTTTTGCCTCCATTTTCTCACAGTTTGTTGCATAGAAACACATGTTGAATAATGACGAGAATCCGGCAATCTTCCATTTCTTATCTCCTTAACGATATATATTTCAAACAATACATTTGCAAAATATCTCGGGTGAACATCCATACAGAAGTAAGCTTCCTGTAACCTCTGCCCTTTTCTTCTCATTTCACAATACTTCCTACCTTAACACATGATCATTGGTATTGAGACTTTGTCACATGCTCAAGTGCGTTTAATGTTTAGTCTTTATTTGATAAAAACTCTTTGAACACATCCATGCATTTAACTCTTTCGGCTATTCTAATTTTCATTGAAATACTGTGGATGGAGTCTCTCCCTTTGGCGCACTTAATAATTGGGAATTTGTCATTTTGTGTCTCTCTAGCACTTAGATGGATGTGTTTTTACCAAATTATTTTATCCTTCAAAATAATTATAAGGATTAAAATTCTTGGTGCTGCCAGAATCTGAAGATTTTGTGGTGACAACACTTATGATACATGGGAGGGAACGAGTGTTGCATGGGCGTACTCAGTTTTTCAAGAGCACAGGTCAAGACAAGGAAAATATACATATTGCAAAAAAGGGATGAGCTAATTGTCCATAATCTTACGAATGTTCCCTCCATCGGTTGGCTATCTGAAGCAGGATTTCGTGTCGACGGACGGTGCAATAGAACGAAGTAACTACGGTTATCCATTTTGATATGATGAACAAGTAGGAAGAGGGTAATGTGGTTTACTTGATACTAATTCTTGTGAAAAACACCAAAATCATAAATCACAATGAATCATGGTCCATCAACCACCTGAATCAAATAGTTTTCACATGTATAGGTCAACTGAAACAAAAGAAATGGTTTATAGCAATTTTGATCAAAAAGTGACTGTAAAGGAATATACGCAAGATAAGAAATAAGCACCGAAGCAGTAAGCACAAATGTTCATGCAGATATTTTAACACATGCTTATGTAAACTAACACTGTAACGTCCTCGACCCTTCGATCGGCGAACAGAATGCTACCATACATCAATCATCCGGGCATCTAGCCCCATGAACATGAAGATACATACATATAATGCCGTAACAAGATTACTTAAAACATACTACGATGCATTAATCATTCATATACATAGCGGAAGCAAAACAACATGCATTCATATACAATTTATCATTCATTATGTACATTATCATTCATCAATGGTAAATACGATTGCAGACACAAGTTAGGCAAGAATACTTCTCTTAATATGGACTTGTCCCACAACCAGCTACGTCGCTGCAACGTTCCACCCAACCATAGGCCCACGTGCTCCTTAATCTCTCAGCAACGCTGCCACCCTCGAGCTAGGCATGATTCCCCAAGGAATAAGGAACTAATAGGCTTACACATAGCCAATGATAACAACACCACAAGGGTACATAGTTAATCCAAACCAACATAGTTGGGTTTATCAGGCGAACAACAGATCAGCCATGCCAACAAAGTTGGGTTTATTAGGCCATCCAGGAGCTGGGAAATGCTAAATTCTAAGCTAGTGAGCTCATTGAATAGCTAAGGACACCTACACCAAAACCAGCCTGGCTTCTAGGACACCCACACACCCCCAATACAAGGAAATCGGTCCTTTCTCTACAATGTAGTCCCTTAGACCCTGATCTCCCTTCTAGTGCTATTCAGGGGTCGTGGAGAAGAAATCCAACCCACTAGATATGTTTGTGTGGCTCCCAAACCACCAAGTTTATCAAGCACATCAAGCCCTCGTTCACCACTCCAATGTAGTCCAAGGACAAAGCCACTGCATGCATGCAGCAAAACAACTATTCAAGCTTTAACAGGGGAAAACAACTCCCTCAATCGTTCTTGGCCCTATCGTGGCCAAAACGATTCCATAGAAACCTACAGCATCACACAGGAAAAACACAGTCCAGCAATCATGGCAAACAACAACCCATAAACATCCATGAACCCATAGCACACAATACCCAATGCAATCATTGGAGAACTTACACTTATCGAAATGGGAAAGGAACAGGCTCCCAATCTAAACATGAGGGAAAACAACACAACCCACATAGCTGTAGATGGAAATCATAGTCATGATTCAATGATGAAAAAAAAAAAATGTTACACAATCTGACAATGGTGGAAAAGAAACAGACTCTCTGCGTGAACATGAGGACGTACACCACCGCAGACTAACAACTTCATGAGAGAAGGAAGAACCAACCCGCAAGCCAACAATCCGTGAGGCAGAGGAGAATGAACCAACCCTAATCAATGAATTGTGTCCCCCTTTTAACTCTACTTAGTGCGAGGGAAAATGAACAGACTCATGATCGCCATACTGGACAGACCATCCGCGACCCAAAAGGTGCATCATAGAGAGAGTGCAAGCATGCGCGTAGTAGTGGTTTTCCTGCCAGCCAATAGCTGTCCCAACTAACAATAGAATAACTAAGGTGGTGGTTGGATGGGACAAAGGAAGGTGAAAAAAAGAGTGGTGACACATGGATTTTCCCCCCATGGTTCAAGGTTCAGCATCCCCCCTCCTTATCCTTAGGAATCATGCCCCTTCTCAATTTGGTTGCAGTGAACATAGCTGGTTGGGGTTATTTAATTAAATATGTGTAGTTACATGATCCCACAACTTAATATGTATGCCACATGTCCCGATATACCATCGGTGACAATTTATATCTGAAACATAACATAAACAAATCGATGGTGGGTCCTTTGCCTTTAGCTCCACACCATGATTATTTACAATATATGTATCATGTATATTTAATGCAAACGAGGTCAAAACCGGGGTGCTACATTCCCCTCCCCCCTCAATAGCAATGTCCTCAGTGATTTACAAAATTTGAACAAAATGCTACACTGGTACTGCCTCAGTGTTCCGTATAATTGAACACAAATGGATGTGCCAATCGCATGGCATCCTCCAGCTCCCACGTAGCCTCTACAGGTCCGTAGTGCTCCCATTGTACCTTTACCTTCCCTATGGCTCGATTCCAGAGCATTGTGACCTTCCTGTCAAGGATGCGCATTGGCTCGATTTGGAACTCTCCCTCGGGTTCCACCTAAATAACATACAAATTTATCACATGGTTAGGATCATGTACATATTTCTTAAGCAAAGAAACATGAAAAACATTATGAGCTCTAGTACTAGTAGGCAATGCAAGTATATATGCAACAGACCCTATTCTTTCAAGCACTTCAAATGGCCCACAATATCTAGGTGACAACTTGGCACAACTTCCAAGCTTTAAGGAACTCTTGTTTGCTTTTAATCTGAGGTAAACATGATCCCCAACACTGAACTCTCTGTTCATCTTATGCTTATCTGCATAGCGTTTATGCTTGTCCTGTGCTACTTTCATATTTTGTCTGATCTTTACAACCTCTTGCTCCATTTCCTTGAGCAATTCTGGTCCAAGCACAACCCTGTTCACTGGGTTATCCCAAGTCACTGGTGTCCTACACCTTCTTCCATATAAAGCTTCATACGGACTCATCCCCAAGGATGCATGTTGTCCATTGTTATAAGCAAAATCTACCAAGTGTAAGTAATCTTCCCACTTGGTTGGTTTGTCCATCACGTACATGCGAAGCATATCTTCAAGCACCTAATTAACTCTCTCTGTCTGCCCATCTGTTTGAGGATGGTATGCAGTGCCAAAGTTTAGCTTTGTACCCAAGTCCATAAACAATCCCTTCCAAAAATTGGAAGTGAACTTGACATCTCTGTCAGAGACTATTGCCTTCGGCAATCCATGCAATTTGAAAATATCCTTCATGAAGATCTTTGCAATGTCATCAGTCTTGTGCGTAGACTTTATCGATATAAAATGTGTTTCTTTTGTCAACTTGTCTACCACAACCATGATGGAATCATGTTGTCTCCAAGTCATCGGCAATCCCGTAATAAAATCTATGGAAATAACTTCCCATTTTCATTCTAGAACTGGCAAAGGCTGCAACAAGCCTGCTGGATGTTGATGCTCAACCTTTACCTATTGACATTTCATGCACCTTGAAATGTATTCAGCCATGTCCTTTTATATTCCTGGCCAAAAGTACTACTTTCTAGCTGTAGCAATTGTCTTCTGGTACCCTAGGTGACCAGAATATAGAGTTTGATGGATTTGATCCATAACAACTCTCCTCAAATTTGCTACATCTGGAATATAAATTCTTCCTTTATAAATAAGAATCCCATCTTCGTCCAATTTATATCCCTCATACCTCTTCTCAAGACCTTGCTGCTGCAATTTGTCTTTTACCTGCTCATACAATTCATCTTCGGTAACATGATTAACAATCTGCTGCCTCAAATCTGATTGGAAAATACTAAGAGATGCCACATGCATTTCCTGTACCTTCTTGCTGAGTACATCAGCTACCTTATTCTCCTTTCCTTTTATGTGCTTTATTTCAAAATCAAACTCACATAAAAATTCCATCCATCTCGCTTGCCTAGCATTCATAGTAGGCTGATCAAACTAATACTTCAGACCAGAATGGTCTATCCTGAGCTCAAATCTTCTACCCATCAAGTAATGTCTCCACATCTTGAGAGCATGCACTATGGCTGCAAGCTCTAGATCATGAGTGGAATAGTTCTTCTCATGTTCTTTCATCTTCCTTGATTCATAACATATCACGTGGTTTTCTTGCATAAGGACTCCTCCAAGCCTTGTCCACATGCATCAGTACACACCACAAAATATTTCTCTAGATCTGCAACCTTCAATATCGGTGCACTGGTGAGGACATTCTTCAACTACTGGAAGCTTTCTTCACACTTCAAAGTCCATTCGAACTTTATCCCCTTCTTTTGCAAAGAATTGATGGCATGTGCAACCTTGGAGAATCCCTCAATGAATCTCCTGTAGTATCATGCAAGTCCCATAAAAGATATTACATCCGTCACATTTCTTGGAGTAGGACAGTTCATAATGGCTTCAATCTTCTCAAGGTCCACTGATATACCCTCTTCTAAGATAATGTGACCCAAATACTAAATTCTATCTCTATAGAAGTCACACTTGCTCAGTTTTGCATATAGCTGATGTTCCCTGAGAAATTGCAATGTCAATCTCAAATGCTCTTCATGTTCTTCCTCATTCTTGGAATAAACAAGAATGTCATCAAGGAAGAAAAGAACAAACTTGTCCAAATACTAGCTGAAGACACTATTCATAAGGCAAATAAATGTAGCTGGTGCATTTGTGAGACCAAATGGTACCACTACAAACTCATAATGTCCATACCTTGTCTTGAACGTTGTCTTATAAATGTCTTCATCCTTGATTCTTACATGATGGTAACCAGATCTCAAGTCAATCTTGGAAAATACCTTTGTTCCTCTTATTTGATCAAAGAGGTCATCAATCCTAGGCAAAGGATATTTATTCTTCACAGTAACTTTGTTCAACTGTCTGTAATCAATACATAACCTGAGTGTACCATATTTCTTCTTTACAAACAGAACTAGTTCTCCCTAAGAAGACACAGTCAGCTGGATATACTTCTTTTCCAACAACTCTTGCAGTTGCATCTTCAACTCTAGCATCTCCGGTGTACTCATCCTATAGGGTTTCTTAGACACTAGTGTTGCTCTTGGCACAAGTTCAATGGTGAAATCAATGTCCCTCTTTGGAGGAAGACCTAGAATCTCATCAGGAAACACATCCTTGAATTCCTGTAACACCTGATAGTCCTCCAACCTAGGAGTTTCATCTCCTGTTGGTTCCAGAATATGAGCTACATACAACTAGCAACCTTTCCTACAGAACTTCTTTAACTGCATTGCTAAAACCCGTCTTACAGAAATTACCTTTGGAATACCCTTCACAACTACTCGGTTTCCTTCTTCATCTGTGCATTCAAAAGTATTGTTGTAATAGTCAATCCTTACTCTGTGAGATTTTAACCAATCCATTCCAATGAGAACATCATAGGAACCAAGCGGTAGAACATTCAGTTCTACACAAGTGATCAATCCATTCATAGCCAATGGGTATTTCTCCACTACTTCATTGACTTTTCTCTTAGTTCCAGTGGCTAGCTGAACTAACCAAGATTTCCTATGCTTTACTTTCTTAAAAGCACAAATATCCACTACTCTAGGAGTAATGTAACTGTGAGTAGAACCAAGGTCAATCAAAATAGAAACAAATTGTTCAACAATATTACTTGCAACTTCAACCACAGTTGACTGGTGATCTGCCTCATGATCCTCCAGTGCTACATAAATTCTGGGGACTCCTCTTGCTACCTGACCCACTGTTTCTGCTTCCTAAATATTATAAGATGGCCTTGTACTTCCATTCTCGAGTGGACAATACCTGCGCAAGTGGGGTCCTTCACATTTCCAACGTTTGAGTGGACCTTTATTTTGTGGTGGCTCTTTAGGCTTTCCACCTGTCACTCCAACTAGATTGCTCACAGCTTGGGATGGCTGCTTCTGCTGATTCCTGAATCTAGAAGGTTTGAAACCTTTCCTTCTTTGGTCAAATTTCTCGTTCTTCTTGTCCTTCCATGCCTTATGGTAATTAGGTTTACCTTTGCTTTGTTCATAGTAATACTTATCCTTCCTTATTGCTTCTTCAAGAGTCCTAGGTTCATAAAACTCAATTCTATCTTTGTAATACTGAGGCAATCCACTTAGAAACCACCGGATCTTCACTTTTTCATCTTTGATGTACCGGACATACCTCAACAATTCCAAGAATTTATTTGCATATTCATCCATGGTCTGTTGTCCCAATCTCAGCTCATGGAACTCTTTAACCTTGTCATCATAATACTTGTCAGAGAGGTATTTCTGCTTGAAATACTTCTTGAACTGTTTCCACTTCAGTCTCCTTTCACTGATCTTGTTTACTTACTTGAAGTGTTCCCACCAAATGGATGCTCTTCCATTCAAATTAAATATGGCAACTCTTGCCTTCATGTTTCCTGAATAATCCTGCACTTGAAAGTACTTCTTTATCCCAAGGATCCAAGCTTCAGCCTCTTGTCCAGTATTTATCTCACCATCAAATGTAGGAGGCTTACCTTTCTTAAATTCATCATGAGAGTGATCCCTATGGTGTCTTCTTCTTTTCCTTTTATAAGAAGATAAACTTGTTGTTATTGCTGATTTTACCACACCAGGTGAATCACACTTGTATGGCCTTCCCCTATCCCGCTGCAGACTCCTTACACCCCTTGGACCATTTTTTGTCCTTTGATGTTTCCTAGACCATCCGTAAAAACATGTGAAAATTTATATATGCAACTTTTAAGCCCCTAATCGTGTATATACGTAGGTTTGACCACTAAAACTGCGTACATCGGGATGTGTACAAAATCCAAATCCTTTTGGAGTTATCCTTGACATGGATCTGACTCACTTGACTCCTGGCCTTCCATATGTCTTGAGATCGCTCAGATTCGACCTTTCATTACCCCTTTGAAAAGATATGTAAGGAACTCTTTGATACATTGAAGGCATATAAGAGAATTGAGAGCAAAGAAACTATAGTCCATTGTTGACGGAACTTGTCCTTGAGTCTGCATCCCTTTGTCCCTTGGAGCACTTTGGTGTTCTTCCCAAGCTTGCCTTTTGCTTGTGAGATTGCTATCGAGAGATGGAGGATTAAGGTGGTGGAGGCCCAAGTGGGGGATTTGTAGAAGGAGCAGGTCAACGTAAGTCGACTTGAAAGAAGACCGACTTAGTCGATCAACCGACTAAGTCGATGGACCGACCTAGTCGGTCGGCCGAGTAAACACAGTAATTAAGTCTGTTAACTAATAGTTGTGTCGGTTCACCGAACCGACAAGTAGTTATCTTGTAACTGTTTGTAATATGTATATATTAGGCTGTTGAGCCTCACAAGAACTCAGTTCGGTTCTTGGCTTTGTACGATCTATTGAGAATAATATAATCTGTTTATCCTATCTGTTCTTGTCTCTTGTATCTGTGTATATTTCTGTATATTTTTGTATGTATTATTGGTAACCTTATGTGATCTGTGAGATTACAGCATTGGTTCCGTTGCCGGTAGTACATAACTGGAATATATGCTCACATATGATACCAGAGCAGGAGATAAAGGACTGGTGGGAGCAAAAAATTGCTAACTATCTACAAAATTACGCGAGAAGGAACAGATTGACAGTCGCAGAAGCAAAAGCCAGATTTTTCACTGAGACTCATGAAAAGTTTGTCGAATCCGTGCCACATCTACTGAAGCAGCTTTTGGATGAGAAAACCGGACAAGACTAAAGAAGAACAGTTACTCCAGAAACTAATCCGAGGAGGCTGTACAAATCTGTCGGAGTGGTTCGAAAAGATAGCCAACGACTTCTGTGAGGAACAAGCAGTCGAAGACAGGACTTCTGTGGAAACCGTCCGACAGAAATTTTTCACAGAATTTACTGATCAATTCTTGTGTTCCTTGCCAAATTTGTTGTTCAAGTTTTTAATAGAAAAAGGAGCAGGCCATATTGTCGAAGCCCGACCACTATTACGTGAACCACCTTCAAACACTAACTGGGCGGAGAAGCAAAAGAAGTGGGAAAAATTCATTGCTGAAAGGGAGTGGGAATACTTCCTGAACAAATAGATAGCATTATCCGAGCTTTCTAAAAAGCGTCGAGTAGGCTATGGGGGGTTAGCTGGTCGTGTGTCGGAGAGGGAGCATGGTGGATACTAGTCGACCAGACTTAAGCCAGTAATGAACAGTCGACCGAAGAGGAATTCATAGTATTGTATGAAAGTATGTCGGACATTAAAAGAATCGAGAGGGACGAAAGACAGCAGAGAAGGGAAGCCAGACATGAACGAGCCGACGAGCTGCGTCGAGAACAAAACCCTAGGGAGACCGACCGAGATGAGCATCCGCCAGAGTCGGGTCATGACCGACACGAAGAAGGCGTAGACGAAGAAACGGCCCCTAAGGCAGAGGAAGTGTGGATAGAGCAGCAAGAAGCTCTCCAAATAGTGATCCTTGATGAAGTAACCATGTCCCCCGCCAATTCCCATACCGTAATACAGACTATTATTGAAGACAACCTCCGACTGAGAGCTAGTGACATCACAATCTGGAGTCGACTAGGTGATGAACCGTACCCGGGATGACACCTTGTTATATGCTGACCGGTCGAAGGGAACTGGGTGACCTTTCAAACGGCACCCTCCTTTCGTAGTATCCACTTGCTCCTGCCGACACATGAAGGAGCACCCCCCCTGCCACATACAACTTTCGAAGATAACCACGAGTCAGACCTGAGCATGCAAAGTGACAGTGGGTCATCGAGAAGACAAATTATCAACAATCCGCTGTACCGCGAGAAAGAATCAACCACCGACGGAGGCACAAGTTCCGTCGACCAAAACCCCATCATCACCCCTACAGGTTCGACTATATCATCGACCCCACCTCTTTCACCCCCACCCACACCTCCCACCCCGCCAACTTCAGAAAGTAGTGACAGTGATTCCGACATGGGTCACGGATCTGCTCAGATTCCCCTTTATAAGGGAGACGAAGACCCCAGACGACATTGGTTCATCTGTGAGTCGATATGGGAGGCCAACAAGGTCACAGAAGAAGAACGCTAGATGGCCCAGTTCGCAGGATCCCTAAGGAAAAGAGCTCTAACATGGTATATGACATTTTCTGAACGGCAGCCCAGGGCAACAAAAGCCGAGATAAAAGCGCAATTCCTATCATTTTTTAAGACCCCAGATGCCAAACACCTGGCTGCCAAGAAGCTGAAAACAACATCCCAGAAGCCAGGAGAAACAGTTCGCGACTACGATAAACGATGGAAGGATCTATTGAGCCAGTTAGATTATACTATTGACGAACAATTACTAATTCAATGGTTCCTTGCAAGACTCTCACAGAAGGTTTGCCGACACATTAGTCTGGAAACTTTCAAGTCGTATGAAGATGCGCTGACAAAAGCTCTGCAGGTCGAGATGGATGAAGACATACCTGCATATCAGAATGACCACCGTTTGGAGGAACAGCTGGAAAACGTGCAGAAGTCCTTGAAAGAGCTGACTCTGAAGAACCAAGAATTCTGGTGCACTAACTGTTCAACAGCCGATCATTCCAAAGATAATTGTCGACAGCAATTCAGTCGACAAGATGTCCGTTTTGTACAAACAAAGGCATTTTGCGACATTTTCCAGGAACGTGGAGACCATTCTACTGCCGACTGTCCTTATAATATGAAGAATGGAAAGGCTTCCTGGTGTGCTATCTGCGAAACTACAAATCACAACACGGACGACTGCCATCTTAACCTGAAAAATAGACAGAACTACCAGGCCGTTTACCAGACAAATGCGGTCGCGCAGAACACGGAGCAAAACAATAACAATAACCAGAACGGGCAACACAATGACGGCCGACGATACGAAGGCCGACATGACAATCGACGATAAGGGCTTGGAATAACCGGTCGATTCGTGGGGAATCACGAAATAAGAAGTCACCGACCCACCCAATGCTTTATTTGTTACAAAGAAGGGCACAGATGCGCAGACTATCCGTACAAGGACAGAACTGACCTCAAATTTTGTACACACTGTGGGGTAGGCGATCACTCCTTGGAGGATTGTCCTACCATGTTGGAAAAAATTAGCAATAAAAAGAATGTTAATGTCTTGTCTTGTGTCGAGAAGAATGATGTAATAACTACTAAGAACTTGCACATTGTCACTCGACAAGGCACCAAAACTGGGCCTGATAACCCTCAGATTAGCAAAATCAAAAACACAAATGCATACCCTGACCCTAGCAAGGAACAACAGACATATCAAGAAGCCACACACATATTCCAAAACATTGCACAGCAAGAAGACACTATTAATAGTCGACTTAGCTCGACCCAGCAGTTAACTCGTCTCATTCAAACAGACGAATCTGTAGGTCAATTCATCGATTTACTGCATCAAATTAAAACCACTAACCCTGAGAAACAAACTAAGAACATTTGTAGCTTAAATCAAAAAGACAAAAATGATGTCAACCCACTGGTCGACCTAGAAATTGAAGGATACCACGTCCGACAAGTCGTTCTAGATTTTGGGTCACAAGTAAATATTATGACCAGGGATACGTGGGAACAAAGGGGCAAACCTCGACTCTATGAGTCAGGCATATACCTAAAACTGGCCGACCAAGGTCTCATTGAACCCATTGGGGTTTGGAAAAATGTAGACACAACCATTAAAGGCATATCAACTAAGGTTGACTTTGAAATTATTGACCCAAAGGAAGGATCTAGCTCCTTCCCAGCCCTTGTCGGTCGACCTTGGGGTCGAAAGATGAAAGCCTCTATCTCCTTAGATAAAGAGAGGATCAAGCTAAAAGGCAATGGCCAAAAAGTTATTGTACCCATTAACCCTTCCCAAGGAAAGCCTTGGATAGAACCCATTGATGAGGAGGTTGATGTTAGACAGCTATACCAAATCCACAATAATACCGATTATACTGAACCAAACATCTATGGGGAACTTCACTTAGGTAACCAAGACTCAGTTGGTTATAATTCAGATGCCGAACTATATGACTGGGAGATAGAAAACTATGAAACACAAGCAAGAGGGTGCTGGACTATCCAAAAAGTACAGAAAAAACCCACCCGACAGTGCTTTATAGTCTCAATTATCCCTAAGATTTTTGAGAAAAAAATAAGAGAACACCCTACCTTACAACCGACCAGCGAAAACACCAGGCAACAACCTAGGTATAAGGAGAGGGAATCCCCAATCATGCATGTTGAACAAGTGTCTAAAAACATTGGAGAACATGGCCGACTACAGAGCTTAGTAGAAACCTTCACATGTCAGGCAGCTAGATGGTGGGACACCCATCAGACAAAACTGCAGACTTGGACTAGTGCTGCAACTTACTTTGTTGAAAGGTTTGGTGGCAGGAAGTTAACCTCACAAGCACAGATCCCTATCTTCACCCAAGGACAAGACCCAGAAGAACACATCCAAACTTGTGAAAAAGAGTGGAGAAGAATTGGACATAAGGATGAAAGAGCCTGGCCACACTTATTTCCTTCCACCCTAGACGACCTACCTAGAAAATGGTATAAGATGGAAGAAGCTAAAGGTGAAACCTTTTTCTGGAATGAACTAAAAGCCAATTTCATTAAAGCCTTCAACTTTATACCTGAGGATAAACAATTAGTCGAGCCAGCACAACAAATCAAACATTTCATTCAACCGACTGAAACACACCCTTACAAAGACCCTCGACAGGTCAAGAACTGCAATAGTCTTCACATAGGATCAAAATTCGAGTCGACCCGATTAGAATTGGAGAATGAACACACCGAAGGGAAAAGCTTCAGATGGAAATCCAACCATGCTGAAACAACAAAACCAATCCACTCTGTGCTAAGGGTCGCGACTACCGATAAACCAGACCTCGGCCGAATGACTGCAGCCAACTTCCCTGCTACATTCTCACAGTTCAAGGAAGGAAGTCGACAAATCAATGAACCAAAAGCTCCAGAATGGTTAGATGCCAAAGTAAGAACTAAGGAAGTAGACATTTCAAATGACGACCGACCAAAAATAGCCAAGATTGGTGACTATTGGAATGAACAACAAACTGCTGAAATAGTAACCTTACTTCGAGAATTCCAAGACGTCTTTGCAAGGGACTATAAAGATTTGAAAGGGTTAGTTCAAGAAATGGGAGAGAGGAAAATCGACACTAAACCTGATGTCCGATCTGTCAAGAAAAGGCCTTATAAACTAGCCCACAAGTATAAGGAAATAGTTAAAAAGGAGATCGACAACATGTTGGAAGCAGGGATTATCTACCCTATCGACCAGTTGAAATGGGCCAGTCCCATGGTCGTACAGCCTAAGAAACACGACCCGACCAGATTAAGAATCTGTGTCGACTTCAGGGAGCTGAATAAAGTCACACTGACAGATCCCTTTCCCACACCTTATGCTGATGAAATCCTGAATGAAGTTGCAGGACATGAGTGTTACTCATTTACAGATGGGTTTTCAGGTTATAACCAGGTACCCATAGCAAAAGAGGATCAAAAGAAGACAACATTTGTCTGTGAGTTTGGATCTTTTTCTTATAGGGTTATGCCTTTTGGACTAAAGAATGAACCTGCAGTGTTCTCCAGAATTGTTGTAAAAACCTTCCAGGAATACATCTATAAAACTATGGCAGTATACTTTGACGACTGGACTATTTATTCCACATTAAAGGATCGCTGCACATGGCTCCGACTTATGCTGGAAAGATGTCGACAGATTCAACTTTCCCTCAATACTAAGAAATGCATCTTTATGACTCCCATAGGCATACTCTTAGGACATATTGTCTGCAAAGAAGGAATCAAGGTTGACTTTGCTAAAATTAAGATTATTCTTGACCTAAAACCCTCAATAAACCCTAAACAAGTTAGGGTCTTACTTGGTCATACTGGGTATTATAGGAAATTCATCAGACATTATTCTGATATGACTTACCCCCTAGAAGAATTACTGAAGGACGATATCGAATTTAAATGGACAGAAGAATGCCAGATCTCCTTCGAAAAAATAAAGAGAAAACTGGTCGAAGCAACCATACTTAAATTCCCAAATTGGTCGACCAAATTTCATGTGCATATCGACACATCAGGAATAGCAATTGGCGCAATCCTGACTCAACCAGGAGATGATGGGATGGATTACCCTATAGTTTACAGCAGTCAAAAATTAAATAAGGCTGAAAAGAACTATTTGACCACGGAAAGGGAAGCCTTAGGAATGGTATTTGCACTTAAGAAGTATCGACACTACCTATTAGCTAACCCCTTCATATTTTACACCGACCATCAAGCCTTGAAGTATCTCGTAAACAAACCTCTTCACCATGGGAGAATTTTTCGATGGCTACTTCTCTTTCAAGAGTTTGAGTTTGAAGTAGTGGTCCGACCAGGAAAGCTCAATGTCGGACCTGACCACCTATCCCGAATCGACACAGGAGAAGAACCGACCGGAGTCGACGACGACTTGCCGGATGCACATCTATTTCGTATAGAAGCAATACTAGCAGAGTTGGAGGAGATTGCTCAGTTTTTAGAGATAGGTCAGGCACCAGAAGGTCTGAGCACTAAGAAGAAACAAATCCTAGCTATGAAGGCTGCTCCATACAGCCTCATCAATGGATTTCTATACAAAATGGGGTTAGACGATGTTCTTAGAAGATGTGTACTCGACCATGAACGAGAGCAAATCATGCACGAAGCACATTATGGACCAGCAGGAGGACATTTTCAAGCCGACACAACTGCCAAGAAAATCCAACAGTCTGGATTATGGTGGCCAACACTTCATAGAGATTGTAAAACCTTTTTCAATCGATGTGATAGATGTCAACGACTCGGTCGACCACTGCCAAGCACAGAAATGCCCCTGATCTCTGTCAACCCTAGTCTCACCATTGAAATCTAGGCTATAGACTTCATAGGACCATTCCCTGTCCCAGCCCGACGATTAGGTGCAATATATATCATCACTGCAGTGGAATATGTTACTAAATGGGCAGAAGCAGAACCTGTCGAGACTTGTTCAAGTGAGGTAGCTGCTAAATTCATCTACGAAAACATCATCACTCGATTTGGATGTCCACTCACTTTGATCAGTGACCAAGGGTCACACTTCATTAACAAAACAATCAAAAATTTAACCGACAAGTTTCACATCGACCACCGACGTAATACAACATACCACCCCCAGTCGAATGGTGCAATTGAAGCCTTTAATAAAACACTGACGAAAGGATTGACTAAAATATGCAGTGCCGACAAGGATGACTAGGATGAGAAAATTCCTGCAGTTTTATGGGCATACAGGACAGCCTACAAACGGTCAACTGATCAAACCCCTTTTCGACTGGTATATGGCCAAGAAGCAGTCGTCCCTCTACACTTCAGACAACAGGCACCCATAGTGGCACAAATACTACATGTCGATGTCTCACAGGCCAGGCAAGATCGACTCTTTCAACTTAATAAACTAGAAGAACACAGACTTATGGCCATCCAGCACTAGGAAATACAAAAACAACAACAGAAAGCATGGCACGACCGTAATATCAGGAACAAGAACTTGTCGGTCGGGGACCTTGCCTTACTGTATAACAATCGAGTTAAAGGTAAAACTAAGAAACTTCACACATAATGGATGGGACCCTACATTGTCGAAGAAATACATCCCAATGGTTCAGTCCGATTAAAAACATTACAGGGCCTAGTATTTCGGAAGCTTGTTAATGGAGCCCGACTTAAACGATAAAAAAAATAAAAATAAATAAAAATAAAAATCATATAACGGTCTTAACTGACCACCAAAAACCTATAAAAAGTTAGAAAATTACAAAAAAATCAAAACCGTACACTCATAAAACAATCACCATGACAACAACTCACCCCTCCGACCACCGACATCACTTTCATCGACCATCTTCATCGACCCGTCATGCCGACCATTTTCACCACCGACACCGACCGTCGACCTCGAGAATCCCATCACACATTAATGACCTCGAGCGCCAAACCAGATCCCCCAAATCACACTCGAGTATTGCAGTTGGACTGTCAAGTCCGCCATTAATACGACCAGCTCAACACTCCACCATCCCCACGCCTATAAATAATGGACCGCCGAAGGTTCATTCACCACACCCCTTACACACAGAGCACTCGCATTCCCCATCGACTAAATCCCACGAACCCTGTTACCATTCCGACCAGTCTGATATCATGGCACCCAAGCTTACCCGCGCCGCGGCCAAGGCAAAAGAGTTACAGGCATAGGACACACCCTTGGTCCAAAGATTGAAACATATCCAAAATGCCAAAGTCCAGGAGGGTCCTTTCCAAAAACTCTGGACAGAAATCCAAGAGTGGGCCTTTGTCGATAGTAAAATGACCCAGGCCGTTGAGAAAATCCGAAATAGCTCTATCCTCCAGTACCCTAACGCACCACTGATGGCAAGATTCGGTGGGATGAAGGAGGCAGTGGTTAAATTTATTATCAGTCGTTACCACAACGACTGATTCTATTTCGACCAACCGATTGACATCACTGGGGATGTTATTTCGGCGCTTACAGGTCTATCGAACAGGGGCGACCTTGTCCCAATTGGGATTAAGGAAGGCCTCGTCCAAGAACTCACGGGCACACCGACTGGAAAAAAATCGAAGGGACTGATGATAGGCCAGATCGCGACAAGAACGCCACAAATTGTGGCTAAAATCATCATCGTCACCCTTACCTTGGCTGGTCGGAGCAGCGACCTAAAACTGGAAATGTTGGAGGCGGTCGACACAATTGCAACAGACGGACGTCTTTACAAATGGGGAGACTATGTCGCAGACCTGGTCAAGACCATATGCGAACGCTGCCAGGAGACAGGAGGTATTATAAAATTTCCCTCTTTAATCATTTGGATTGTTATGTACCATATCTATCCGGAAGGTAGTGCAGTCTTCCAGGAGCCCACAAGGTTTGAAATGCACAGGTTCAAACCCTTTTCACAGAGAGGAACCCTGCATGAGCTGGCACAAGGCAAAGTCTTTCTAGAGACTTGGTTCCAGCAGCTAAAAGTCCGAACGACGAGGTGGAGGGTGCCACAGAACATCCGACGAAACCTCCCAGCTCAGTCTCACATCCAGTTAGCCCTCGACCATATGTCAGTATGGTATATGCGAGGTCAAGACCCCAAATCAAAAGACTTCAACTACTACCCAACAGTCGAACATATATTTCGGGAGTTGAGTCGACAGGCAGACACAAAAGTACCAATTCCAGCAGCTGCCAAAGAAGTCGACTTCTCTATCATCGAGCCTCTTACAGACCAAGAGAAGGAAGAGGATTATGAGTTAAATTTGTACATCAGCCCTTTCGTGTCGGAGGATACTCCGACTGTGACCACTAGTCGGGTGCACTTAATAGTGAAGCATTCGACCGCACCCAGAGTGGAACCCCCATCGACAAAACAACAACAACCAACGGAATAGGCACAATCGACAGTACCACAAACAACTCCTCCGGCGCCAGAGACTTTCGACCCAGCTCAGACTCCGACAGGGGAAGTCAAGGAAGAAAACCCTGAATATGCTGTGTCTCAGAGCATTATCAAAAAGCTGGCAAAGGAGATAGCCGTCGCTAGAAGGAAGATCAAGCTACAGAAAAGACAGCAAGGCAAGGGCAAGCGTAAGCTTGTCCTTGCTGACTCCACCGACGACGACGAAGAACTAGCAGTAGCGGCACTCGACATTGTCGAAGATGCCCGGGCTAATAAGGTAACTGTTGAAACCCAGTTTCAATGCTTTATTGACGCAGGAGCTCCGAAGGGTTGACCCAAGAAAGCCAAAACTCAGTCGACACCTAAAAATATAGTCGACCTTGTGTCGACCCCTCCACCTCCATCTCTGACCACCATAGTTGAGGAGCAAGCACCGGTACAGCAGGCTGACGTTTCCCCAGAAGTATTTGAAAGAGTTATCCCAGAGGCACTCAGGGCCAGGGCCAGCATGGACGTTGAACTCAAAGCCTTCTTTCAGATGCTACCTGCAATATTCCAGTCGGCACAAACAATACGGACAACATCACCACTGAAAGCAAGAAAAAAGATATATGCCCAGCAAACAACAGTATTTACAAGGGTCCATGACGGTGGCGACATAGTAGGGCATGAAAAGACCTTCACCGAATACCAACTCCCACCGGAAGAAGACATTATGTCTTCCGACCAAAGTTCACAACACCATTCTCCATCACCACCAGGATCAGGAAACCATCCATCCCCACCTTCACCACCATCATCTCCACCACCTCCACCACCGCCTGATTCATAGCCAAAACCACCATCATCTTCACAGCCGGAAGTGGACATACCACCTCCTCAACCACAAAAACCCCCGACCACTGAACCACCCCTTCAGACACAAGCACCTTCGACTTCTGTTCCACCTTCCACTTCTGCAGGCCCTCAAGACAAGCCAACAGAACAGCAACAGGAGACCACAGAACCGACCTCTACTACTGCAGGTACTCAGGAGCATGATGCTGACAAACAAAAGAAACAGATAGACCAACATTGACCATCCAGGCTACGGATAAGTTTAAAAGATGCAAGTTCATTGACCGACATAGAGGTCGACCAACTGCTAAACACCCTAGCAAAAGAAGCAAAGAAGAGGACACAAACAGTAAAGAAACAACTCAGGGATAAGGAGGCTAAACAGGTCGAGTTTCTCGGCAAGTGTAGGTCTCTTGCACAAACTGTCACCCCAGGACCGGTCGAAACTGCAACGGACCGACCACTCGAAGGGGCGTATCAGCTGTTTGAAGGCTTGGTGTCGACTATCCAGACACATATCCAAGGGACTAGAGCAAAACAAAAAGAAGAGACTGCTCGACTGCTCCTGACCCAGCATACTGCCTTTTCGGAGGCTTACAAACTTTTACAGGACCATATGGAGGAATCCATTGTTACTGAAGAAGTGCTAAGAGATTGGCCGACTCATTATGGGTAGGTCTATCATCAGAGCAAGCAGACACGACAAGGCAGTCAGGCCTTGGAAAGTCGGAAAATGACCGAGGTAGAACTGAGGCAGACCCTTGAAGAGAAGATTTTGATGGAGAGTAGCAAGCTGCAAAAACTCGAACAAGAAGCTCATTAGTGGGTACAGCAAGCCTTACCAAACTTGGAGAAGGTTGACCACATCTGTCCACAAATGAAAAGACTCCTGGATACCGCCGAAGAAAAAAACCAACTGTTGGGTCCTAGCATGGAAAATATTGCAGAAATGCCTATGGCCGAAAAGATGTCGGTATTATCAAGTGTAACAACTCTAACAATCGACATCCAGAAAGCTCTGCAAACATGGACATATTTCCAGCGTCAACTTTCCATCACCGCTCCAGCCATCGTCGAAGTGTGCGTTCAGAAACGACCGACCATCCGAATACATAGTCCTCACCAGGAGCATGTCTGAAAGGTTTGACAAGACTTCATTTTTGTACTCCCCTTTTTCTTTCTTCGGGATGAAGAAATGTTTTGTTTGTGGGGGAGATGTAGAAGGAGCAGGTCGACGTAAGTCGACTTGAAAGAAGACCGACTTAGTCGATCAACCGACTAATTCGATGGATCGACCTAGTCGGTCGGCCAAGTAAACACAGTAATTAAGTCTGTTAACTAATAGTTGTGTCGGTTCACCGAACCGACAAGTAGTTATCTTGTAACTGTTTGTAATCTGTATATATTAGGCTGTTGAGCCTCACAAGAACTCAGTTCGGTTCTTGGCTTTGTACGATCTATTGAGAATAATATAATCTGTTTATCCTATCTGTTCTTGTCTCTTGTATCTGTGTATATTTCTGTATATTTTTGTATGTATTATTGGTAACCTTATGTGATCTGTGAGATTACAACAGGATTCAATTTCTCCGATTCACGGACGTGCCGACAGAGGTTGTATCCATTGCAATCTCTGATTTTATATTAATAGAAATATCTTTTCCTGTCCAATAATGTATGTTTGAATGAATATTTTATCCATGGATGATTTCAAATGTTTATACATTGTTGATTATATATGCTAGAATAGATCTAACACCAATATATATAGTATTCTTGTCTTGTTTACTTGTTGTTGAGGAAGTGATTCATCAAATCAAGCTGAAGTTGGAAAGCTCAACGGGGATCTACTTAACCCGTCCGGAATAAGGTACAAGGTCTGATCCTTTAGTGTTAGATATTTGATTTCTATTGCATATTGGAAAGGATTGATTTCTGGATTCAAGCTGTCTGTTGTGGTACCCCAAGCCATAGCAATTTCTCTCCGTAACAGAATTAGCTACTCCGCTGGGGACGTTCCTTGTTTTTATTTGGGGTTTGCGGGCACAATGGGCTTGATATTCTTGACTTGCTCGTTGTTTCTCCTTGTTTATGTGTTGCATTTTATAGGATGTTCATCCATTGACACTCCCCTTTATTGGTTTGACCCTTGGCCTGCTTTTTACCATTGTATTCTCTGTATATGCCGGTTTTTTGCCAAAAGTCGTGTACATATGCATAGTTTTGGCCAAAAGTCGCATATACACACAGGTTTTTGGCCAAACGTCGTGTACATATGTGGAGTTTTGGCCAAAAGTCACGTATACATAGGTTTTTGGCCAAAATCTGCGTGTACATGCATATTTTTGGCCAAAAGTCGTGTATATACGCACCTGTTCTTTAAGCAGTCACGTACATCCTCCCTTTTGGTGAGTTTGATGTTGTGGGAAGTTGCTGGGTGGGTTGTGAGTGTGGTTTGGTCTTCCTTGGGTCTGATGTTGTTTGTTGGATGCTTCTTTTGTGACCAGAGACCGCTTTTTCATTGATTTTTCTTTGAAAGTAGTTTTAGTCATTTATCCTTTTTGTTTTTCCATTAGTGCATTACTCTTTTTTGTCTCGGTGTCTTGCTGGGCTTGTGTTTTATACTTGCTATAGAGACTGAGACTTTTAGATGAATTTTATTGCATTTTTCATTCTTTTATATTGAAAAATACAAAGTAGTTGCACTCTTAGTTTCATCTTAGATATGGATTTGAGGAGGTACTTGCATTAAATTCCTTGGATGAGAGTTGTATTTAGGATTTCATATAGGAAGGATTGCATTGACATCGAAGGAATGGATTTTTATGCATCTCATGTAGTCGCATACCCTATTTTTCATTTGACAAAGATTGCACTTAGCATTGTTTGTTATGGTGTGCATATTTATTTCACTGCTGAGTCATAATGTCATTAGTTTCACGGCAATTTCCCTTTGAGTAATTACAACCAATTAAAGTCAACGCATAATAAAATGAATTACACTCTTTTCTTTTATAGGGTGCACCAATAAGACTAGGTTTTAGGGTCTTGGAATAGTTCATTGTGAGTAAATTATCCAAGACCAGTAAATGAAACATGTATGTGTCTGTCCAGGTGAGAGTGTGAAATTCCTTGGTATAATTAGTGTTTCTCAGGATCCTCCTCTTACAAGGGAGTTAAGCACGAGGCAGTGTGAGCGGTTATTGATTGGGATGACCCCTAGTCATAACTGAGTAGCACCGAAGATATTTCCAGGATTGTATTCATATTTGGGGGCTCTTTCAAGAGTTACGGGCTTTGATACCCTACCCATACGGTCAATCCCTCCTACGACTGTCCACCTGAGCATTGATTATATTGAGGTGACCTTAGTTTCCTTCCCTGGGTTTTCGAGGGAGTACTTCGCAGAGGTTATTCTGCAGGTGTCCCAGCCTGGTAGAAGTCAGACAGCACAATTTCTTTATGCGTTGAAGTTGAGGGCCACTATAATTGGTTACATACCTCCGCTTGTAGTTTATGGGAGTTTCGAGCCTCTCCTAGGATAGACATACCTACTGCATTCGGAAGCTCACATATCCTCCCCTTATTTTTCTTGTATTTTGGCTGTATATTTTCTTAGGAGTGTGCTCTTTATACGCTAGTTGGCATTTGGGATCATGGTTACTTGAGTATATTTATGCTCTCTTGAGTTCGGGTCCTTTTATTTTTGGCATGCCTGGTATCCTATCACCCATCCGTAGTCCCAGTACGGACCCTGGTGTCAGACTTGAGGGCATCACAGCCCCTTACCATGCTCATAGATTTGGGAGTAGTCACATTATTCCCTCTACTCCATTTGTGGAGTATGTTGACTCCCTTCTCTTGGTCTTTACACTAGTGGTCACCATCATGGGGGTGGTTGTGGATGCGTGAACGTTGGGTCTACATCTTACTTCCATTTTGATGTCCCATTGTTCACTGCATTGTTTCCTTTGGGTGCAGTTGTCATGATCATTCCTCCCTATATCCTATAGTTTGGATTCTTTATTGACTATTTTGGTTTGTGTTGGACTAATATGGTTGTCATGTAGAGTCCAGTTTTTGTACACTCTCTTCGAGGTTTCGACCCATTCGTGCCCGTTACAGGTATGATGTCTAAACTGACATATATTTTAGGATTTCACATCCACTTGCACTTATGCATTGCCTTATGACCATTTCATCTTAACCTTAGGTATGAACCCATTCCATGGTATCACAGAACCTTCATGCTGTTGTTAGAAGTGGTACTATGTGAATGGTAGAGCTTTCCTATACATGGGTGTCCTAGTTAGCTCGCTTTTTCATTTGGTACCCATGATGTGAGTCCTCTCTTAGGTCTGGGAGTCCCTTTTAGTCCCGCCATGTCCTTGAGCAAGAGCTTCATACTCCTCTTGAACTTTATGTTGGCCATTTCCCCGGGACTCTCTTGTATATGTCAAGTTGTAATTACATTATCATGATCTTTGCCTTCCTCATTGAGCCTTATGCCAGCTTCCCTGACTTTGATTATCAGCCATATAGCTCGATCTTGTCTCATGTCTAGCCATGCAGAGCCATCTTTTATATCCTTTGCAGCTTGATTCCCTATTTTATCGGGAGGGGACTTTCCCTCGAGTGTCGTTATCCTACACATATATCCTTGCATTGAGCATAGGTATGTTCCACTGCTTGGAACTAGTTTGTTTTCTCATATGACACTCGTGTCCTCCTAGTCTGTAACTATAAAACAGTTTTATTCTTTTTCAAGCTTTTTAAATATTTGAAAAAGTCCAAAAAAAATTTAAAAAACCAAAAAGCTGGACAAGGAAAGATGTTATCTTTGGCAACTGTCCAGTCGTGTCGCCTTCGAACAGAGCACTGTATATTACATCCATTGGTTGGGTTAATAGTTTGACTTTAGGAGCTGTAATCGTTTATCTGAATTTATCTCCATTGACTTGTTAAGCTTCCAGTCCCCATGGAGCCTCTGTTGATGCCTCCTGTGTCGCAGAGATGTCCCAATTTTATATATCGAGTCTATGCTACCTTGATTTAGTCACCATTCTCCGTTATGCTCTTGTTCGAAGGAAGTTGAAACCTGATTCGACCATTCCTCAGTTATCTTGACTTTGCATGTTGGCCATTCCCTATACTGTTATTGGTTCATGCACCTTATGATCGAGTCCTTCCACATTATACAACTTTGCTGAGTACCTCGTGTTGGATGATGGGGGATGCCTTAATTCCCTCCTTCCAGCGTATTTCATCCCATCGACTTCAGATCATTTATTCTAGGATTGGAATCTAGTGTCATTTTTGAGTGCCTTGAGACTTGCAGGTATCAGTGGCAGGTTCTCTTGCAATCGATAGTTTTTGGGAATACATTAATGTCCCCTGATCGATGGATCCTCTCAAGTGTTCAACCTCAACACATTTATTCACACTTGTTAGTTTGCACTCTAGTACCTTGATTCCCATTTTCATTATCGGTGGGTGATCTCGTGTCTGTTAACGTTATACATTAATGACCGGTAATCAGACGATGGACTATTATGTTCGACCTCAACACCTCTATTCACATAGTAGGAGATGTACTCATAGCAGTTTGTGTAGAAGACCTTCCAGATTGGTGGCATCTCTTATATGCTACCTCCTTGATCGTGCCGGTGTTCATGAGATTTCAGCACTCGTGACTTGATTCCAGTATATGTCAGACATTTCCAGCTATTATGGAGATCTTGATCCATTGTATATCTTCAACCATTATGGAGATAATGATCCTTTGTATATATTCATCATGGAGATTCTGATCTATGTATATTGTACATGGTGATGACCACTTATGTGATATTTTGCATCATGCCTATTCATGGCCATTGTACTCTTATGTATATGGGACTTCTATATGTATTTGTATTTATGTGCATAGTTGTATCATTGTACTATGATGATTGCGTGGCTGGTATTCCATTTGGGATCCTTCATCACTTCACTTCTAGGATGGACTTATAATGTATTTCGGCCATCATATGACCCCTCTGACCTCACACATTAGGGGGCATCTGTTATAGCTGATTTTACCACACCAGGTGAATCACACTTATATGTCCTTCCCTTATCCCGCTGCAGACTCCTTAGACCCCTTGGACCATTTTTTGTCCTTTGATGTTTCCTCGACCATCCATAAAAACATGTGAAAATTCATATACATGACTTTTAAACCCCTAATTGCGTATATACGTGGGTTTGACCACTAAAACCGTGTACATTGGGATGTGTACAAAATCCAAATCCTTTTGGAGTTTTCCTTGACATGGATCCAACTCACTTGACTCCTGGCCTTCCATATGCCTTGAGATCGCTTAGATTCAACCTTTCATTACCCCTTTGAAAAGCTATATAAGAAACTCGTTGATACATTGAAGGCATATAAGAGAATTGAGAGCAAAGAAACTATAGTCCATTGTTTCTGGAACTTGTGCTTGAGTCTGCATCCCTTTGTCCCTTGGAGCACTTTGGGGTTCTTCCCAAGATTTCCTTTTTCTTGTGAGATTGCTATCGAGATATGGAGGATTAAGGCGGTGGAGGCCCAAGAGGGGGATTCAGTTTCTCCGATTCGCAGATGTGCCGACAGAGATTATATCCATTGTAATCTCTGATTTTATATTAATAGAAATATCTTTTCTTGTCCAATAATGTATGTTTGAATGAATATTTTATCCATGGATGATTTCAAATGTTTATACATTGTTGATTATATATGCTAGAATAGATCTAACATTAATATATATAGTATGCTTGTCTTGTTTACTTGTTGTTGAGGAAGTGATTCATCAATTCAAGTTGAAGTTGGAAAGCTCAACAGGGATCTACTTCAACCGTACAGAATAAGGTATGAGGTCTGATCCTTTAGTGTTAGATATTTGATTTCTATTGCATATTGGAAAGGATTGATTTATGGAGTCAAGCTGTCTGTTGTGGTACCCCAATCCATAGGAATTTCTCTCCGTAACACTTGTATCTCCACTGGATTCTTCAAAGTCAGATGATCCACTGGAAATCCTTCTCCTCCTCCTAGTGCTGCTCTTACTGCCTTCTGGTCTTGATGTACCTCGTCCAGAATCTATATTCCTCTGCAAGTCTGTCAAACTCTGCAACATGGCCGCATTCAGCTGATGCTTCTCTTCCTGGGCTATAATCAAGATTCTCATGGTGGCTGCAACCTCAGATAGTGTCTCCTAGAATCTCCTTCCATTAGACTCTATGTCATCATTTCCATTACGGACATTTTCTCCCATGGCATCTCCTGCACGCTCGTAAGAATCCCAAGCATCATATCCATCATGCGTTCTCATGACTGAATTACCTCTTGCTTTACCACATTGTTCTTTCTGGAGTACTACTCTTGGAGGTGTCTATAATTCTACAAATGTGTTAGTAGCAAACTGTTAGATACATACCATTAATATAATTCAAAACTACTTACCTTCCTCTTTTGGAAATTCATAAAACAACAATTTTTTTTGTTGTTGCTCAAAACACAAAATTTCCTCTCTCCCTTTCCAGCCCTATGACCACTGATAATCTGCTGAAATCCTATTGAAAGATAGTTGAAAACTGCTTGAAAAATCACTGAGAAGTTCTCTTCAGAACCCAAATATCCTTTGGCCCAATCGGACCTCCTCCCAACTATCTTTCCGACACTTCGGTGGTCAAAACATCCAGCTCATCGGTGTTCTGTTTGCTTATCTCTTTCCGGCATGTCAGACCGTAGTGATCTAATCATCCGAACTATAATGACGATGCCAAGGTCTATCCATCGGTGGTTTCATCAGCTAAGGTTTTTCACGGTATAGGCGGTCGAACACGTTATTCGTCGGGTGCATAGTCCCTTGGGCAGCTGCAATGGCAGAAAGTGATCTCACTATGGTCTCTGCAGACATCTATCAGCTATTGGACCTACTATCCATCAGGTGGATAGTGCTTTGGACTATCGCAATGGCGGATTTACAATCCTTTGATTCCTTCCAATCAGTAGCCTAATCCTTAATAATTTTCTGATGACTTTATACTCAAACCAAATATTCAAAATTTTCTCTAATTGGGTCTCTTCCTTGCTAACTCTCCAACGTTTCGACGGGAAAATCGACTAAACTTTTGATCTAAGTCAGCGGTGTCAATGACTGCTCATCGGGTCTTCTCCTTACTAACCTTTTGACATTTGGGTGGCCAAAACATCTAATTCTCTCCACTATATCAAGCTTGGAGTGGTCTACTATTCCGAGTTTTGTCGACGATTCATTGGTCTAATTTCATCTGCCATATCGGGTCCATAATCATCTATCGCTTTGAACTTCATCGGTGATAACATAGACTAACCGCTGCGTCGATGGTAGGGTTCCCTATGCATCGGATGGTTAGTCCTTTCGACTTTTGCAACGTCGGCCCACGATATTTCTATGTATTCGCAGCTCATGACTTTGTCGTCGATCGGAGCAACTAGTCTCTAGTGGCATCGGCGCTCAGATGCACTTCATGTCGGGTGATTAGTTCTTTATGTGGCCACAACAGTGGGTCGCAGAGTCATTATGGTCTCCGCAGGGCACTCGTCGGCGGTCGGAGCAGTTTTTCTTTGCGGCATCAGATGGATAGTTGACTAGGCATCTGCAACTGTGGTTCACCTTCATTGAACCTTTTTCAATCGGCGATCCGATCCACTAACATCTCTCGATGGCAGATGATCTAGTGCCTTAGAGAAAATTTTAGAATTTTCTTCTTGCCTTGTCTTTCACCATATCGGCCGTAGGAGCAACTATCCTCTGTGGCATCGGCGGTCGGAGGCTCTACCCATCGAAAGCATAATTGTCTAGCCATCTGCAACGGCGACGCAAGATCATCTAACATTTTTCTATGTAGTCGCCAAAATTATTTCCACGTCGGCAACTTGATCCTCTAGGCATCAACGATGCGATCAACTAATCATCGCTGATCGTCGAAGATTTTATGCCTTAGACAAATTTCCAGAATTTTTTTCTTCTTCTTTAGTCAGACTCTTCTCTTCCACCACTTCATCGGCTCAACCATCTCCTATTATTCCACCGATGGCCGAGGAACCTTAGTGAAATTGTGAAATTTTTCTACTGGCTGTCCTCCATCGAGTGGTTGTCAGACTAATTCTTTCACTGTGTCAGAAGAACTTCTCACTGAGTCCTCTGATGTACCGACGATTTTAACACTTGAGTAAAATTTCACAAAAAATTCTGCCGTCGGGTGGGCTTCAAACTAACACTTCCATCGTGTCAGAGGAACTTCACACTAAGTTCTTCGATGGGCCGACGAGTGATGAACGCAATTACTTCAACAATATTCTTCCTATTGCCATACATCGGGTGACCTTCAGACTATCTTTTCTGCTGCATTGGAAGAACTTCGCATTAAGGTTTCTGATGAGCCGACAATTCTGGCACTTATAAATTTTTTTGGGAATTTTCTTATCATCACCCATTTATCCTCGTTTCTTCTGGGCAGTAGGAAACCTGCCTCTATTGACTATTTATCATGGCCCTCTGAGGCCCAAATGCTCCAACATACACTCTGTCACTACATCTTCACGGCCCATTCAGGCCCATGCTGCAACCAGAGCTCTGATACCACACTGTAATGTCCCCAACCCTTCGGCCGATGAAGAGGACGATACCATACGTCAATCATCTGGGAATGCAGCCCCATGACCATGAAGATACACACATATAATGTTGTAACAAGATTACTTAAAACATAAAACATACTACTATGCATTAATCATTCATATACATAGTGGAAGCAAAACAACATGCATTCATATACAATTCAGCATTCATTATGTACATTATCATTCATTAATGGTAAATACGATTGCAGACAAAAGTCAGAAAATAATACTTATCTTAATAAGGACTTGTCCCACAACTAGCTATGTTCACTGCAACCAAATTGAGAAGGGGCATGATTCCTAAGGATAAGGAGGGGGAATGATGAACCTTGAGCCATGGGGAGAAAATCCTTGTGTCACCACTCTTTTGGTCAGATTCCTTTGTCTCATCCAACCACCACCTTAGTTATTTTGTTGTTAGTTGGGGAAGCTATTGGCTAGCAGGAAAACCACTACTACACCCACGCCTGCACTCTCTCCATGATGCGCCTTTTGGGTTGCAGATGGTCTGTCCACTATGGGGATCGTGAGTCTGTTCATTTTCCCTCACGCTGAGTGGAGTTAAAAGGGGGCCGCAATTCATTGATTGGGGTTGGTTCGTTCTTCTCTGCCTCACGGATTGCTAACTTGTGGGTTGGTTCTTCCTTCTCTCATGAAGTTGTTAGTTTGTGGTGGTGTTCATCCTGATGTTCACGCAGAGAGACTGTGTCTTTTCCACCATTGTCAAACTGTGTAACATTTTTTTCATCATTGAATCGTGGTTGTGATTTCCATCTACAATTTTGTGGGTTGCGTCGTTTTCCCTCACGTTTAGATTGGGAGCCTGTTCCTTTCCCATTTCAGTCGGTGTAAGTTCTCCAGCGATTGCATTGGGGATTGTGTGTTGTGGATTCATGGATGTTCATGGGCTGTTGTTTTCCACGATTGTTGGACTGTGTTTTTCCCATGCGATGCTGTAGGTTGTTATGGAATTGTTTTGGCCACGATAGGGCCAAGAACGATTCAGGGAGTTGTTTTCCTCTATTAAAGCTTGAATAGTTATTTTGTTGCATGCACATAGTGGCTTTGTCCTCGGACTGCATTGGAGTGGTGAATGAGGGCTTGATGTGCTTGATAAACATGGTGGTTTAGGAACCACTCAAATAGAGCTAGTGGGCTGGCTTTCTTCTCCACAACCCCTGAATAGCACCGGAAGGGAGATCAGGGTCTGAGGGACTGTGTTGCAGAGAAAGGACTGATTTCCTTGTGTTGGGTGTCTGTGGGTGTCCTAGAGGCCAGGTTGGTTCTGCTGTAGGTGTCCTTAGCTCTTCAATGAGCTCACCAACTTAGCATTTAGCCTTTCCCAGCTCCTGGATGGCTTGATGAACCCAACTTTGTTGGCTTGGCTGATCTGTTGTTCGCCTTATAAACCCAACTGTGTTGGCTTGGCTAAACTGTTTACCCTTGTGGTGTTGTTATCCTTAGCTATGTGTAAGTCTCTTAGTTCCTTATTCCTTGGGGAATCATGCACGGCTCGGGGGTGGCAGCATTACTAAGATATTAAGGAGAATGCAGGCCTATGGTTGGGTGGAACGTTGCAGTGACGTAGTTGGTTGCAGGACAAGTCCTTATTAAGATAAGTATTCTTTCCTGACTTGTGTCTGCAATCGTATTTACCATTGATGAATGATAATGTACACAATGAATGCTGAATTGTATATGAATGCATGTTGTTTTGTTTCTGCTATGTATATGAATGATTAATGCATCATAGTATGTTTTATGTTTTACGTAATCTTGTTACAACATTATATGTATGTATCTTCATGTTCGTGGGGATAGATGCCTGGATGATTGATGTATGGCAATGCCTTCTTTTCCAATCAGAGGGTCGGGGATGTTACAAACATGAAATAGGGAGCGCATCAGGAAATGGTCAGAACTGAATGGAAGAGAAGTATGCAGTCTCAGACTCTAGGTCATGATGGGACTAATTGGGCTCAGAGGCCTATGAGAATAATTCAGCATGGGCACCAAAATGGAAATGGGGTGCTAACTAGCATGGCCCGTGTTCGGTAGGCTCTTCTATCAGAATGGTGGAAAATAAAGATATGATGGGATGACCCACCAATTTCCAATAGGTTCGACCCTATGGAAATTTTGGGTTGCAAAAGGTTCAAATGCATCTTCATAGAGGGAAAACCTAAACCTATATGCATGATTCCAAATATACCTGATAAGATCGAGGAACATACAAAGGATGCTCCTATACTTGGGTGGATTTAAACCAAATATTCTCCCAGTGGCCCCACAAAAGATGTCCTTAGGTGGGTGAAACTAAATGTTTATGACTTCAAGGATTGCTTCATCTAATGATAAAATTTTGTCCAGGAAATCAAGTGAGTTGGGAGATCTCACAGCCAAAATGGGCCAAGTAAGTTGATCATATTCCTCCATCAATGAAATATTTTGATCCAAATCTGCTAAATCCATTTCAATAGCTTGGTATGACATTTCTATAGCAGATAAGGGTTGCGAGATCACAAAAATTTCCATGAGGGAATCATTTGTTAATGATCCTACCTTAATGTCTTGAAATTCTATTAGAGCATCCCTAATGAAAGGAACATTCGATTGGATAACAGTTTCATGCATTCAGTAATCTAATTGGTTGATCATGACATTCTTCCCCCAATGAGGGAACCGAATCACTTAGGAGACCAAAGACACTATAGCCATCATCGCATGTATCAAACTAGGTCCTAATAGAAAATTGTAATCTATAGGCGCATCTACTACCTCAACATCCACTGTGACTGTTTTGCTACCTAATTCAATAGGGAAAGATACAATGAGTCCATGAGGAGAGAATAGATGTCCATCAAATTCTTTATGCACATTATGGGATTGAACTAAGGTGGGTGATCCTAATGCTTTCCAACATTTAAATGACATGACACATGTTGAGGTCCCTTCATCAACTATGGTTTGAAATATATTATTTCCATGACATGTTATTTTAATTTGAAAAGAAACTTTGGAAGGAATCCTACAGGTTGATTGGGCTAAGTCTAATGTGATCAGAATTGCATCGGATGGATCGATAGCTCTAGTTGAAGACAATAGTTCATTTCTTTGGGCAGGAAAATATTGCAATACCTCTATGGTGGATGTTGGGAATCGAAATTGTCTTTTATAATGGCTTTATTTACATTAATTTCCTGGTATATTTATGGAAATCTAATACATCTATCTTTAATTTGTCTATATTTTACTATGTTTTCATCAATTATAACTTATAAATGTAAAAGAAGCTTAATTCATCGTTTTTGATGTATTATTGCACTTAGTGCACATTTTGGCACTCCATTCAGCCCCTTCTTTCAGTCCTAAGTTCCGCACTAGGTTTAATATCATGTTTCTTATTAGGTTATTGGTTTGTTTTATCCTCACCTTCTATTTTACATCGGTCCCATCAATACCTGCACATACAAAAACCATGAGTAATATTGAAGTTTGAGTATTTGTTTAAAATTAAATAATAAAGAAAATAAAAAATATTAAAAAATGGAAATTAAATAAAGATAATAAAAAAATATTTTAAAAAATGGAAATTAAATAAAGATAATAAAAATATTAAAAAGATGGGAATTAATAAAGAAAATACAAAATAGGAATTAAATATCAAAACCACTCATATTAACCAACCGATAAAGTGGATTGTAATAAACTTATTAATTTAGAGCCATATGTCACGTGCTTAATTCATTTTAAAGTAGGTTCATATATATATTATTCCCATACATCATATCTTTATAAAACCATTCCCTTTAAGATTTTATGTTTAATACATATTACCATTTCATGTTTTGGAAATTAATGGAACATATGTTTTATGCAGGCTGTAAATAATATATGCAGGCCATAAATGATGAGCTCGCATGCCGTGAAGAAGAGGAGTGCACCAAAAAAAATATGGAACCAAGCACTCAGCAAAAGAACCCAGCACTCAACCAATATAATTCAGCCATGAATTAAGCTCGTCATCCATCTCGTTGTCCAGCTTGCTGTCCAGTTCTTCGTCTAGCTTGTCAACCATACTGCGCGTTGTTAATAATCAATCTCAGGCATTAAACGTTGGAACATATTTGTAACATACCTGCTATCCACGTGTCTGGGTGATAGCACGTTCATCAGTCTAGAAGGATTGCTTTCACATTCCTCTATTCAACACGTCGCCACTGTTCACGCTAAGGAAGGTATTGATACCATATCACACACGCTGAGGAAGATCCGTTAACACAAAAAGAGGAGAAGGCCCGTTACACCATGCAACGATCATGCTGAAGAAGACCAAACTCGCCTGGAGGAGGAAGATGCTTATGCGTTGGATGTTGATTAATTAAATGCCTTTATGGTTGACTAAAATTAGAGAGCAGTCGACCACTAAAGGGTTGACTTGATCATCTCCTGTGTACGCTATATATACCAGCCTCTTCCTATGAGCTGAGTTAGCTAGTAGCTAGTAGCTAGTCTCTGCATGTAATCAGTCGTTCTCAAGAACTCTGTAAATACTGTTCCTCATTTTAATATAAGCTACATTCTTGTTGTGTATGATCGCGTTCGTGTAAGCACTTAGACAAAGCCTCCGATTACTGAGAAGGGCCCCTCAACAACCGGAGGTTCTATTTGCACATATTCAACAGTTTCCTTTTGTTTTTGCAGATAAGTAATTTTGTTTTTTTAGTTTTCCTGTAGATGATGTTTTGCTGTCAATAAGCTATAATTTTCCTGTTTTTTTATGTGATCTATGAATTCAGAATAGATACGGCTGTCCATTTTCATTTCTATTTAGTTCATCTCTCAGCCTTTCATTCGCACTATTCGTCCATATTGTTTTCCAGTCTGTTCTTCAGCATTTCATATTTCTGATCTAGATTTGTGAAATTTCTGCTTTAATTTATCTTTGAGTTTGTGTTGTGTTCTAGCTTATTATTGCATTGTATTTATGATTTACATTCATTGTTATAATTAGATGTTATACAAAGCCATTTTAATTCATTTCATATGGCATTTCATTAACCAATGATAATTTCCAGGTTTTATATGCGGCAACCTTATGAGAGTATGCTGTGAAGATATATATTTAATGTATGAAATAACCCATACATTGACTCAATTTGGATTTAGGGTGCATACATATGTTTCTTAAAAAACACATACATATTAAAATGCATACATATAATTTTATATTTAAAGAGTAAGATCTTTGAAGTATTTGGTTAAGAAATAAAATTGGAATTTTTTATTAGAAATTTATTTTAAGAATTAGTTTGTAATTTGTAGTTTTTAATAATATCAAATTATTTGTTTATAATATAATATTGTTATAAAGTAAGAATAACTTTATGTATTAAAGAAGTTAATAATAATTTAGATTATATGTTATAGAATTTAGTTTAAAGCAGTAAAGTGGAATTTAGCTTGTAATTTGGACATTTCTTTAGTTGATAAACTTTAATTGTTTAGAGTGTTTTGTAATTGTAATTAAATATATAATATTTAATTCACAATATAGTTTGTGATATAGTTTTTAGTTGGTAATTCAAAGTTGTAATTTAATTTTTATTTTTATATAATTGGTAGTGTGGGATTTATTTTCAAATGCTTTGTGAATGATAGTTTTGATTTTTCAAAGAAAGTAACAAATCTGGATTTTAGTTTCATTTATTCAAGCTATGGTGTTTCGATGGGTAAAGTAGACTAGGAACTAGTTCCAATCCAAGTTTAATAAGTTCATTTGTATTAGATGCATTAGTTTCATCTTGAAAGTTCTCATAGCTTAGTTTAATATAAGTTTGCTTTTCAAATTCATAGATTAGTTACTGATTAGATTGGATTTTTTACATTAGTTTATGACTCCTCACAAAGTATTTGTTTACACTTGGTCCTTAGATTAGTGTTTTAATTTTCTTTATACGATTGCATAAGTTCGATAACTAGAGTAGGATAGTTAGTTAGTTTGCTCTTTTGAAAATATAAAGTAGTTTTGCTCATAGAATAGATAGATTAATTGCTCTTTTCACTTGTAGCATAATTTCATGTTTTATAGTAATTAATTTCATATTTGCTTTCGTAGTTAATCACATGGTTAGGTAGATTCTCATCCTTGCATAAGCATATAGTTCATGCATTCATGAAATAGTTTAGTTGATTTATTTCCTGTTCTAAATAGTTACATTTACTTTCATTACATTAGATTGTTTTTGGACCAAGTGATCCCTTTCCTAGATTAGTTGTTGCAATTTCATTTTATAGAATAGATTAATATAACATTATATTAGATTTGAATTTATAGTTACTCTCCAGTTTTCATAGATAGATTAAATTCTTGCATTTAACTCATGATAGTCATGCATGTATATTAAAATCATACAGTTGCATGTTAGTGCATTTGCATCTTAGTTAGCTTAGGTCAGTTCAAGCCTTCAATCTTGCACATAATGTTTGCATCTCAGAAGCTCCCTTCCCGAGTTGACAATTAAGTATTGAATTAGATAGTGCATATTTTACCCAACATTTTGGCACCGTTGTCGGTGAGGTGATAAAGGGATTGGAGTCTAGGTAGAAAAGGGTAGATAGGTTGCCTTTACATTACATAGAAAAGGGGAGGGGAAATGATAAGATGCAAAGACGACTTCACTACAGAATTTCCATAGTGTGACCGCTTGACGCATCCACTTTAGTGGGTCGCCCCAAAGCCTTGTTGTTCCTTTTTTGCACAAGTGTGTTTGTTTTTCGCAAGTTAATTTCATGTAGGTATTTTTAGTACGTTTTGTTTTATTAGTAAATAGTTTCTTAAAAACGAAATAAAAAAAATTTGGTACTATAAGAACCCCAAGGAATAATCCTTGTGTGAAGCAAGACCTATCAACCAACCAAATGGATTCAAAGGTGTTCATTAGTATGAGAGAACTATCTCAAATCCTAACAACAGCTAGGAATGATTCTCACCATGTAAAAACCATATTGATAGCAGTTGAGAGCTTATAAACATCTCCTGAAATAACATATGAACCAAAATCCCAAGAACAACAAAAAGATGTTCTTTGCGAGACTGCAAAGGAAGTTGATACATTGGGGATTACACCCAAAGGAGAGAAACCATAAATTAAAGAGTTATTTACATGCAAGCTAATAGACCCATCACATGCTCAAACAACTGCTCAACTAGAAGAAGAGGATCTGTATGACATAGCGAAGGAAGGTGAGTACCAAGACTACATCAAAAGATGGTTTCAGGAGGTAACTCGACCGCAATACCATTCCTTCATTCGACACCTATTGATGCAAAGAAAAGTAAGTTGGTTGAACTTCCACATTCAGGTAATCACTGCAACAATTTTTTCATATGTGGATAAAGGTACAATTCTCATTTTGCTTCGCACCTGGTTTCATTGGAAAATCTCATATACTTGAATAAACATGTTTTCTTTTTTCTTAGGGTAGGGAAATATGTATATAAATAAAATGTTGCATTCTTAGTTTAGGAAATAATGTATCTTCGTTTTTGTTTTCTTTTTCAAATAAAAGAAGTAAGAAGAAGATCATGTTAATGACTAAACCAAAACAATCTTACATCATTATTTATTTTCATACATGCATATTTCTAATTATACTAGTTACTCAAGACCAACTTTAAACATCATGGGGATTTGTCATAAATTAAGGTCTAGCTAAAACCTAGAGGTCACTCATTCATCCTAGCTTCATTATCTGGGCTTGTTATTTAAGCATCTCTACTACAGGGTAGCATAAGAGTGAATGAAATTTCTAGTTTGTGAGGGAACACTACTATAATTCTATATGAATTAAGACGAATTTTGGGACTAGAGACACCTTTCATTCATTATCTTATGGCTTCATCTACTTTACACTAAATCCATCAATCGTATGTATCTTTGATTCAATATATTCCTCTTGCAACCTTTATTTTGGTTCCATGACAATAATAATAATAAAAAGAATAGCTTTCCTCCAATCCATATACCATCCCACCATGTAGCATGGTTTTCAGAGCTGTTCCCCCACCACTCCTTCATAGGAAAAATAATTTTCCAAATATCTATAGGGACTAGAAACATTGGGAGAAGAGCCTATGATAGAAAATGGGTTTAAGAGGTTAACCCGTCGGGGTACTGAATAGGCTCGCTGGTAGTGGGTACCAGCCTGTGGTATGACCAGGTAAACCCGTCGGGGTACTGAACATGCTTGACTGAAAGAGGGGAATCTGCCTGAGGAGGACAACTTGTTAAAAAAAAAGAGAAAGAGAAAATATGAAAATGACTTTGTGATAATAAAGGTTGCTGTGGGTCTACTGGAGGAAGGTATGCATGGTTGATCTATAGGAAATGAATTACATCAATCTGCCATTTGAGAATGTTTGTAAGTTGCACTTAAGGCCCTGTTATCTAAATTCATACCATACCTAGGATAGCACTATCCTAGAAGTGGGACCCATAAAATTAGGAGTATAATGAACTTGAAATGCAAAATTTGTCCATAATTACTTGAATAACGATAAACACTTGAGAAGTAGCAAGGATGACTGGTTTCCTATAGGCTTTACTGACTCTCTATACCCTCATGTTTTCCATTTTAAGCCAGTATTAATTCATTCATGACATGAGGACATGCCATACTTTCGATCTGGGGGAGGGAACCTCAATTTATATGGTCTTCATAATCATGAATTATTACTAGTTGGAAAAATCTTAAATAATATGAAGTTGTTTTGATCATCTCATAACATAACTTTGTTTTCTAAGTTCTAGTTTTCATGTAGTAATAAAGATGGCTTTGTTTTGCTGAGCGATTGTCTATAAACTATTAGTGATCAAGCAGATTTTTTGAATAAATAAAAGACCACTTTCGATTCATTCATGGCACGAGGACATGACATCCCTTTGGTCTGGGGGTATGTTGGGCCTCGAAATTGTCTTTTATAATGGCTTTATTTACATTAATTTCCTGTCATATTTACCGAAATCTAATACATCTATCTTTAATTTGTCTATCTTTTACTATGTTTTCATCAATTATAACTTATAGATGTAAAAGAAGCTTAATTCATCGTTTTTGATGTATTATTGCACTTAGTGCGCAGTTTGGCACTCCATTCAGCCCCTTCTTTTGGTCCTACGTTCCGCACTAGGTTTAATGGCATGTTTCTTATTAGGTTCTTAGTTTGTTTTATCCTCACCTTCAATTTTTCGTAGGTCCCATGAATACCTGCACATACAAAAACCATGAGTAATGATAAACTTTGAGTATTTGTTTAAAATTAAATAAGAGAGAAAAAAATATTAAAAAATGGAAATTAAATAAAGATAATAAAAATATTAAAAAGATGGGAATTAATAAACAAAATACAAAATAGGAATTAAATATTAAAACCACTCATATTAACCAACCCATAAAGTGGATTGTAATAAACTTATTAATTTAAAACCATATGTCACGTTCTTAATTCATTTTAAAGTAGGTTCATATATATATTATTCCCATACATCATCTCTTTATAAAACCATTCATTTTAAGATTTTATGTTTAATACATATTACCATTTCATGTTTTGGCAACTAACGGACCGTATGTTTTATGTAGGCTGTAAAGGATGAGCTCGCATGCTATGAAGAAGAGGAGTGCACCAGAAAAAAGATGGAACCAAGCACTCAGCAAAAGAACCCAGCACTCAACCAATAGAATTCATCCATGAATTAAGCTCATCATCCAGCTCACTGTCTAGCTTGATGTCCAGTTCTCCGTCTAGCTCGTCAACCAGACTGCACGCTATTAATAATCAATCTCAGGCATTAAACATTGGAACAGTTTTGCAACCTATGTGCTATCCAAGTGTCTGGGTGATAGCACATTCATCAATCTAGAAGGATCGCTGTCACATTCCTCTGTTCAACACGTCACCACCATTGTTTCTAAGGAAGGGACTGATAGCATATCACACATGCTGAGGAAGATCCATTCACATGAAAAGAGGAGCAGGTTTACTACACCATGCCACGATCACGCTGAAGAAGACCAGACTCACGTTGGATGAGGAAGATGCTTATGCGTTGGATGTTGATTAATTTAATGCCTTTATGATTGACTAAAATTACAGAGCATTAGACCACTAAAGGGTTGAATTTCTCATCTCTTGTATACACTATATATACCAGCCTCTTCCTATGAGCTGAGTTAGCTGGTAGATGGTAGCTAGTCTCTGCATGTAATCAGTCGTTCTCAAGAACTTTGTAAATATTGTTCCTCATTTTAATATAATTTACATTCTTGCTATGTATGATCGCATTCGTGTAAGCACTTAGATGTAGCATCTAATTGCTAAGAATGGACTCTCAACAATTGGAGGTTCTATTTGTACATATTCAGCAGTTTCCTTTCGATTTTGTGGATAAGTAATTTTGTTTTTTTTAGTTTTCCTGTAGATGATGTTTTGTTGTTGGTAAGCCTTAATTTTCCTGTGTTTTTATGTGATCTATGCATGAAGAATAGATACAGCCGACCATTTGTATTTTTTTTTAGTTCATCTCTCATCCTTTCATTCGCATTATTCGTCCATATTTTTTTCCAGCCTGTTCTTCAGCATTTCATATTTCTGATCTAGATTTGTGAAATTTCTATTTTGATTTATCTTTGCATCTATATTTTGTTCTAGATTATTATTGCATTGTATTTATGTTTTACATTCGTTGTTATAATTAGATGTTATGCAAAGCCCTTTTAATTCATTGCATATGTTGTTTCATTAACCAATGATAATTTCCAGGTTTTATATGCAGCAACCTTATGAGAGTGTGCTGTGAAGATATATATTTAATGTATGAAATAACCCATACGTTGACTCAATTTGGATTTAGGGTGCATACATATGTTTCTTCAAAAACACATACATATTAAAATGCATACATATAATTTTATATTTAAAGAGTAAGATCTTTGAAGTATTTGGTTAAGAAATAAAATTTGAATTTTTTATTAGAAATTTATTTTGAGAATTAGTTTGTAATTTGTAGTTTTTAATAATATCAAATTATTTGTTTATAATATAATATTATTATAAAGCAAGAATAACTTTATGTGTTAAAGAAGTTAATAATAATTTAGGTTATATGTTATAGAATTTAGTTTAAAGTAGTAATGTGGAATTTAGCTTGTAATTTGGACATTTCTTTAGTTGATAAACTTTAATTGTTTAGAGTGTTTTGCAATTGTAATTAAATATATAATATTTAATTCACAATATAGTTTGTGATATAGTTTTTAGTTGGTAATTCAAAGTTGTAATTTAATTTGTATTTTTATATAATTAGTAGTGTGGGATTTGTTTTAAAATGCTTTGTGAATGATAGTTTTGAGTTTTCAAAGAAAGTAGCAAATCCAGATTTTAGTTTCATTTCTTCAAGCTATGGTGGTTCGATGGGTAGAGTAGACTAGGAACTAGTTCCAATCCAAGTTTAATAAGTTCATTTGTATTAGATGCATTAGTTTCATCTTGAAAGTTCTCATATATTAGTTTAATATAAGTTTTCTTTTCAAATTCATAAATTAGTTGTTGATTAGATAGGATTTTTTACATTAGTTTATGATTCCTCACAAAGTATTTGTTTACACTTGGTCCTTAGATTAGTGTTTTAGTTTTCTTTATACGATTGCATAAGTTCAATAACTAGAGTAGGATAGTTGGTTAGTTTGCTCTTTTGAAAATATAAAGTAGTTTTGCTCATAGAATAGATAGATTAATTTCTCTTTTCACTTGTAGCATAATTTCCTGTTTAATAGTAATTAATTTCATATTTGTTGTTGTTCAGTATTTGCTTTCACATTTAATCACATGGTTAAGTAGATTCTCATCCTTGCATAAGCATATAGTTCATGCATTCATGAAATAGTTTAGTTAATTTATTGCCTGTTATGAATAGTTAAATTTACTTTCATTACATTAGATTGTTTTCGGACCAAGTGACCGCTTTCCTAGATTAATTGTCGCAATTTCATTTTATAGAATAGATTAATATAACATTAGATTAGATTTGAATTTATAGTTACTTTCATGTTTTCACAAATAGATTAAATTCCTGCATTTAACTCATGATATTCATACATGTAGATTAAAATGATACAGTTGCATGTTAGCGCATTTGCATTTTTAGTTAGCTTATGTTAGTTCAAGCCTTCAATCCTGCACATATAGTGTTTGCATCTCACAAGCTCCCTTCCCAGGTTGAAAATTAAGTGTTGAATTAGATAGTTCATATTTTACCCAACAACGAACATGGCACATGGTGCTTGAGCTATTTCCTTAACAACATTTTCATTATGAGTAGCCCGTGCATTAGGATTATGCATTGTTCCACATAAATCACCTTTGGGGGGGGGTGGTACTATGTCTATGGTTGGTTTCTCAATGGTGAGAGAACCATTTAGTTGTGATTCTGATTGATCCAATGTACTATGAGGGACATCATAAGAATGAGATCTTGTGTTAATGTTCACCTCATGATCACACATGAAGACATTGGCATTGAGATCATCTCCCTCTCGCGAGGATTTTGATTGGTTTCCTCCTGGCGAAGGTTCCAATGTTGTAGCAACCATTTGTTGATGGTGTTGCAGAAAATGTTGCATAAATACAATAGATTGTTGTTTCCCACTGTCTTGAGCTAGATTTAGTGCATTTCCCTCACCAAAGTTAGCATTCTTCTTACTCTTATATTTCTTCCTATTTCCTCTAAGTTCCATGGATTGAACTATGAGTTCTTCAGGAGTTTGGGAAGGATTAACATTGTGTTTACCCTTGTACTTATTCTTCCTCCCCCTAAGATCCATGGATTGAACTATGAGGAATTTAGGAGACGGGGAAGGCTTAGCGTGTTGCTGCATATCCTAACCAGCTATAGGTTCTGAGGTTTGAACAGACATTTGTCCCATTTGCTTAGTGATCTACTCAAGGTTGTTGATGGAACCAATCATAATATTGGCATGAGGTCTATTTGGTGGCCTAGCTGGATCAAACATAGGTATTGCAGGATGGTTCCAAAAAGATTGGTTACCTTCTGGAACCTCACCACTCCATTGTGGAATTGGATTCATGGGTGGATTTCCCCCTTGTGGTGTTATACTCCAAGGAGATTGGATATTTCCTAGTATCTAACCACACCATTGATGAATGGGTGGATTTTCCCCTTCCGGGGTTAGAGTCCAGCGAGATTGGTTATTTCCTAGAATCTAACCACATAATTTAGGTGGTCCATGGATTTTACTAGTATTACAAAGTGGTTTCCCCCCTTATGAAGGCCTCCCCCAAGAATATTGGATACTTCTTGGAACATGATCAATGGGTGGATTGTCTCCTGATGGAGTTAGGTCCCAAGAATATTGGTTATTTCCTAATACCTGACCACTGGGTGGATTTACTCCTAATGGAGTTGGGTCCCAAGAATATTGGTTACTTACCATGCCCCGACCATTCCATTGATTATGTCCTTGGTTTTGATTGGAATTCCAAGGTATGTTTCCTCCTTGCGGAGGTTGGATCCAAAAATATTGGTTAATTTATTAAACATGACCACTCCATTATGGAATGGGGTTGATAGGTGGATTTCCCCTAGGAATTGTGCTATGATAAATTAGAGGATAACCCTCTAGGGAATTTCCTCCCATCGGTGAAGGATGATTCCAATTAGCATTTGTTTTCCAGGATGCATTATTTATTCTAGGAATATTCATGTTCCATGGTAAAGGGTTTCCCCCAGAAGTAGAACCTAGAAAACTATTGTGTGTGCCAAGAGGATTTTGATAACCTCTCGCAACCATTTGAGGTTGCATTGATATGGTTCCTTCAGCTCCCGACGAAACCAAAGGGTCAAGTGTAATGTTTTACATTTTATCACAACTTTCAAAAAAACTAACCAGTGACTCACTTTTTGTAAGTATGATTGAGTTTAAAGGATATGCTAAGTGTGGATTTACGTGAGCAAATGTGCAATATTCTATTTTTTCAATATCAACTAAAGTAAGATCATCAATTCTATCTATGTTTCGTCCATGATGTTACAAATTTTTACAATTGATTTGATGTTTTTCTTCTCTAGTAATATTTGATTGGGTTTATAAGTATTTCAATTTCAAATTCACAATGTTGTGGTTCATGGATATGCCTCCACATTGTAGCGGGGCCCTCAAACTTGGATAATTTTCCTCGTGGCCACCTTGATGGGTGGATTGGGAGATTAATCACTCTGAAGTTTAATAAAAGGATTTGTTTATTAGAGTATATCAAAATACAGTCAAACAATCCTAAAGGAAGCTAGACTCAACAAAAATCAGAGTGTCCACACCACTAAAAAAGCCCCCAAGGAAGAAACAATCAAGCTTATTTCCAAAAAACTGAGGTTTAGTGGAAAGTTGGTTTTTTAGAGGGCCTTCCAAAACTAGTATCCCTTGAGGTACATTAAGTCTCAAGAATTACAAAATGGTGAAGGTATGAGAAACAATTACACTGTTCTTCAATCACTAGGGGTCCAAGTGTTAGCTCTAGGTTACGCACCCTCCCAAGGAGCTGAAACAACCTTGTTTATGTCTCGGGTATTGCAAGTGTCCCCCACTCACAACAGCCTATGTGATTCCATAGGACAAGAAATTTAATTAGGCCTAAGTGCAAGGACATATCCACCAATTAAAGGTAATTGGCATCAAAGAATCAAGGGAATCAGTAGCAACTAGGTGGTAATTTTTGCATCAACTAGGGAATCGGGAGCAAATAAACTAGGCTCGGTGGGTCTATGCTTTTTTTTAGGGCAGGTCTCCATCTAGGTGATCAAGTAGAATAGTCATCAGTATAGGATAACTCACATAGACTACCTATCTCAGAAAAGTGATGTCACCCCAAGGACTTGGCACATAACCAAGACTCTGTAATGTGCTCATATCCCACCAAAGAAGCAAGAGCGGGGGTACCACCCTTACTAATTCGTATTGACCTCGTGCTTAACGCTTGTCTTAGAAGTGCTTTCCCGGATAACACTCTTTGCTACTAATGGATTTAACTCTCATTAATCAATTATAGTTTCAATTTTTTTTGCTTTGGAGTGTTAACTCACCATATTAACCCAAATCCCTAGCCTAATCTTGTGGGTGATATCAAACATAAAGTCTTGGTTGTTTTTATATTAAGCATTAATTTTAAAGTTAATTCAATTAGTTTCGAGGAGTGGTGGTGAAACTAATGATGTTGAAACTTATGCTACTGAACCAAACCAATGCATGTATGCTTTGAATCCTATCTTTTCTTTCGATGAACTTCTATACTATGAGAGAGTGAGAGGTTCATTGATATCCTTCAGATGTGTGTATTGAAAAATCACTTTCAAAAAATTCAAATCACTTTCATTTTTTAATCAATGGTTCAAGAGATTGGTTTCAATTATTACTAATTAGAGACGAAAAATGTTTGAATATTCAATGTTTTTTCTTGTTTCCAATAATTCTCTTAAACTAATGTGTACATCTAAAAACGTGATTTAATTTTAATTTTTCATGACAAGCATTTACACTTGAGATCCACTTTCCCGTTCACAGGACCGCCCGAAAGCGCAAATGAAGACACTACTTTTGACTCGACTATATGCTTCAAAATTTCAAAGGAGTCCTATTACACTTGAGATCCACTTTCTTGTTCACAAGACCACCCGAAAGCGCAAGTGAAGAGAATACTTGTGGTATTCGAAATGTCTTAGTTAGGATTATAGGTTGTGTGGCCAATTAGCAATTTTTATTTGACTTCAAAATATGGGGCCTAAAGGTTCATTCATTGATTTGATGTGTCATGTCTTTTAATTTTCCAACATATTACTTATGAAAGTATGAGATCAACATGAAACAATGAGACAAAATTTCAGATGTTCAATAACGAAATAAAGAACCTAAATGATAATTTTTTCACAAACTTTCAGATCCAATCATTTTTTTAAAAGAAGTTTGACCAATGCTAAAAACAATTACTAGTTAAAGTGTTTTTTCTAGCTTTTCAAGGAGGTTTCAAGCTTTCCAAATTCGAAGGAAAAAGGTCCTAAATCCTTCAAAAAATATTGTAAGATATCCTCGGAAGTCTCAATCATTTCTTTGAAAGTCAATTAAGATTCTGAAAGGTCTGAAATCCAAAAAATAGAGTTTTCAAAAGAATTCAAATTCCAGCCATATGCACACAAAACTTCAAAAATCCTTCCACAAATATTTAAAATTTGATAAAAGAGATGTAAGTACTATATAAAACCTAAGTTATGATATTCCTAAGACATCTACAGCAGCAAAAACCAATCAAAATGGACCAACATTGTAGATCTTACCATCAAAAATCAAGAACCATGAATTTTTCAAAAACATGCAAAATTTCAAAATCCTTCAGAAAAGACCTTAAATCTTGCTAAAAGGGAGGTAAATGTTGTGGAAAACCTAATTTATAAGACTCCTAAGACACCTACAATTACAAAAATCAATAAAATTGACCCAACAATGCATATCTGGAGCTCAAAATCTCAAAAAACCATGATTATACCTCACTGCAGGCACCACCTGTTTGTATTGAAGACCACGGAGGTGGCACCTCTTATAGGAAAGCCATTTGGGGTGATTCTTGTTAATGTAATTGTAACTTAGAAATGTATTCATATGTGTATCTTATGTATTGTACCCTGATGTTTATTCTGGGATGTGTCAGTAATGTATTTGATTCATGTCATAACCCGATGTTTATTCCGGGAAGTTTCTATAATGTAAACAAGTCATGTCAAGTCATTGTGGGTAACCCTCCTATTGGTCAATGGTTAAAGCCCCCGTAGTTGTGTGGCCCTAGGGTCATTAGACTATCCTAGAGAAGTTTACCCTAGGTGAGTGATTGTAAGTCGGGGCAATAGTCCCCACCATTGTGTTAAGGATAAACCTCCTTGTTGGTCGGAGGAGGCAAAGTCCCCACAAGTTGTGGGGCACTAGGGTTATTAAACACTCCTAGAGATGTTGTCTCTAGTAATTAATTTTTAAGTGAGGCCGACATGTTGGAGTGGGTTTCAAGTGAATGAAAGAATATAAATAGAGAGTGATCCTCTCTATTTATCACACACACACACACTCACTCATTGGGGCACAAGAGTGAGAGGAGAAGTTGCTGGGACAAGAGAGAGACTACTAATGTCGGGAGATCATATTTATGTTTTTGGTTTTTAATTTTGGTGTTGATTATATATCTGAGGAAGTTGCAGGGTTTTCTCCTTTATGGTTTCCTCAAGGAAAATTATTTGTGTCTCTTGTCTCTTGTGTTTTATTGATGTTCATGTTATTCTCTCAGTTAAAAGATCCTCAGATCATAATGCTAGCTTGAATGATAAAAATCTAACATGGAATCAGAGCTAACCTGAGAACAAGACATTGTGCAGCTCCAGAATCTAGGGATTCTTACTTTTTGGGTCTCTCTCCACAATCCATCAGCAAAAGTATGCTAGGTTGACTCTCCATTGAAGGGAGCATCTTTCTGTCGAAGCGGAATTCGATTCCCAGCATTTTCGGTTTTTGTGCGGGAAATTAGGGCTTCTTGCAGAAGAGGAATTTTTGAGTGAGCCTAGCATAGGATTTCTATCCTCATCAAAATAAAATTTTAGAGACCTGGATCAATATTTCTGGTTGGGTGAAACTCTGGGAAAGTCAAACCCTGGTTTGACCCTGAGCTAGAAAAACCCTAAATACTAAAACTGCTAAGTTTTGGTACATTTGCTATATCCCGATATTGGAAAAGGATCAAGAGCTGAAAATTTCAGAGGAAAAAGCTAAAATCTGGATTTACATTGTGTCCACAATTCAGCCTCATATTCACTATATTTTGGGAGATATGATCCCTCCAAGTTAGGGTCCATCCTCTTCCAGAATTCATTCCTAAACAAGACACCTACGGAAAATTGATATATCTTTGGATAAAAAGGTCCAAATGAAATTCCTGAAGATGTTCCAAAAAGGGCATGGACTTTAATTTCTATGGTCCAAGTTTTAGACTCAAAAGATGAACCAGTGACATGTGGCATTCCATACAACTTCATTTTTATGAACAGTCCTATAACATGTTACCTTGGAAAAATGATCATAAGTACCAATTGGTGAAACCAATTCTGATGACACCTGTGGTCTTGGAACAGGGACATGTGATCCTACCTCAATGACATGTTTCAAACACATAGGAGCATTAATTTCAGAGATACCATAGAAACAGTAACATGCATTTCTGCAGAAGAAATTGGAAAACTTGGGCTTCCTGTTCTAGGAGCTTCCCTCCACTGTTTTCAAAAAAGGAGTACATTCGACAGCTAAATTTGAAGAGATCTATCTTTCTATCCAATCAGATATGAATGATTCCAAGTTCTGAAAATTAGTGTTTCTCTGACAAACCCTAGATCAGCCAACTCCGGAACTAGGATAGACACCTCAAATCGGTAAGATCTAATCTTTTGTTATTTTCATTTGAGGTTCTCATTTCAAAGTGATCTATCACATCAGCTTGATGAAGTTGAAAACTTCCAAGCATGGAATTATTTGATCTCTCTGAATAAAATGAATTGTACACCTACATGAGTAGAGAGGTTCCAGTTCCAGAGGGAGATGAGGCTAGAAGCCTTACACAAGAAGAACTTGGTCAAGGCCAAGAAGATCATTGTTGATTCAATCACGGATCACATTGTACCACGAGTATCTTCCCTAAAGACACCGAGATGTTTGATTCCTTGACCAATATATTTGAAGGGAAGAACATAAATCATAATATGACTTTGAGAAAACAATTGAAGAATGTGAAGATCCAGAATGCAGAGACCATGCAGTCATACTTTACGAGGGTCTCTCAAATTAGAGAACAACTTGAAGCGATAGAAGAAGAAGTGGAGAATGCAAAAGTGGTGATAACCTCCTTGAATGGCCTCCCAGGATCATGGGATTCATTCATTCAAGGAATGTGTGCTAGAAGGAAGCCTGATTACTTTCAATAGACTCTAGGAAGAAGAAGAAGCTCGACTCATAATAAGAGAAGAGAAGATGGGAGCAACTGAAGATAAAGCATTCACCATCCAAAGAAGATCCCTCAAGCGATCAAGAATACAAAGAACTCAATTCTTGAAGAACCTCTTATCCACCTTAGCATTTGCATAAGAAACGATGCTATTATGAATGAAGAAGACGATGAAGCTGAAGGCTCAAGAAGGAGTCTACCCATGAAACAAATAAAGATAAGTATTCAATTGTCATTTCATGATATTCTTTTGTTATGCATTTGTTTATATCTAGTTAATGTATTATGCATGACAGAATGTTTGCATTAATATGCATGTGATGGGTAAGTAGCTCATGGTGCTATACAACTCTCCATTGCTACTTATTTAGAATGAAACCTCTTTGCTGACATATTGGATTAGTGCACAATCGCGATGTTGTCATGGTAGAGATGGAAGGCATATAGAAAGATTTCCATGAGATATGGATGAATGTTGTATTGGCTAAAGTAGTTGCATGATCATATATTTATGCATAAGAACTTGCCAGTATGAATATTCCTTATGAAATGTTTCTAACCATACAAATGCATTTGACTTGTAGGAAAGATCACATACCTAATTGCCTACAAGAAAAGAAGAATGAGACTTATTCCAAAGAACAAGTAAAGACAGTTCAAGATGAAGAATAATATGACGAATGCAGCAACATCATTGATGAAGAACCTTCAACCTATGAAGAAGTAACCAAGAATAAAGGGAAGACCAGTTCAAGAAGAATGATGTCCAGGATGCAATATCAATACATGAAGGGAAGTTCATAGTTCCATCATGCAGTATATGGAAACATCATGGGATACAAGGCAAGATTCTTAGCACAAGGCTTCTCACGAAAAGAAGTCATAGACTACGAAGAGACATTTTCAGCCAGTGGGAGTTGAAACACATACATGATGAGCTTGATGAATATCTTAACCTTTTCTACAAGGTTGAAGATGAAAGTCTATATACTAGATGGATACATAGAATATTAGTAGCATAGGAAGCTACTTGTCACTCTGGTACAAAATGTTTCAGTGCATAAAGTACGAAAGACAGAGGGAGTATGATGCTTCACTTCAGAGGGAGTAACGACAGAATATCGAGAGACTCGACATGGTATGACAGGATGGATAGCTTACTGGTGACTCTAGGATTTACTAAGAGTAAAGAAGATTCCAACATTTGCTCCAAGGTTGAAGGTGGAAGACCAATGATGCTTCTATTATGTGTCGATGCACTACGTTCTAGGCATGGAGGTGTGGATATGGGAAGTATGTAGTAGAGATCCTGAATAGCTTCAGGATGATGGACTGCATGACCACACCTATGGAATCAAACATGAAGCTATTGAGTAATGCTTCACCATAGATGGTTGATGACACGATGTATCGTCAGATGATTGGGTCCTTGATGTACCTGATGAACACAAGACCAGATATTTGCTTTGTTGTGAACACCTTGAGCCAATTCTTGACAGATCAGAGACATGTTCACTTGATTGCTGCAAAGCATATTCTTAGGTACCTAAGGGATACAGTTTATAATGGGCTCAAGTATGAGGTGAATCAAAAGATTAACCTGGAAGGTTATGTTGATTCAGATTGGGCAGGCAGTGCCATTGATAGGAAGAACACTTCAGAGTGTTGCTTTAGTATGGGATCAGGTGTGATCTCTTGGTTTAGCAAGAAGCAATCTTGTGTGGCATTGAGTATAGCTGAAGCAGAGTATGTCGCAGCTTGTTCAGGTAGTTGTGAGGAAGTATGGCTAAGGAAGCTACTATCTGATTTATTTGATCTCCAGTTAGATGCTACTTGTATATATTGTGACAACCAGAGTTGTGTGAAGTTGTCAAAGAACCCAGTGTTCCATGACAACTCGAATCATATCGAGATCAAGTATCACTATATCAGGGATATGGTGCAGAGGGGAGCAATGAAGCTCCAATATGTTGTGACAGATGAACATATAACTGATGTATTGATGAAGCCATTGGCTAGGGTGAAGTTTGAATACTTCAGGGAGAAGCTTGGTGTTCTCAAGATCGAGGTTCCCTCCAAAGGGAAGTGATGAGTCCGTGAACCATTCTGACATGGTGAGTGGATTGGTTCCTTCCATGGTTAGATATAAGGGCTAATCCATTCTTTCATTGTGAGAGGATTGGTTCCTTCGATGTCAGATATGAGTGCTGAGCCATTCTGATATGACTGTAGGATTGGTTCCTACATGATCAGATATAAGGGCTATTTCCATTCTTGGAATGGAGCTTCCTGGTGAGGTACCAGGAAAACTCAGTCTAGGATTGAGGGCCGTTCTGATACTGTGAGATGTGTTCTCACATGATCAGATATGAGTGCATGTCCATTCTGATGTGATAGAGGGATGTGTTCCCACTTGGTCAGATGGAAGGGCTGAGCCATTATGTCATGGTTAGAGGATTGGTTCCTTCCATGTCAGATGTGAGTGCTGGCCATTCTGACTTGGTGTCAAATATAAGGGATACTGCCATTCTTGGAATGGAGCTACCTGGTGAGGTACCATGAATCCTCAGTCTGGGACTGAGATCCATTCTGATGTGATTGAGGGATGTGTTCCCACATGATCAGATGTAAGTGTAGATCATTTCCATATATGATAGTAGGTGTGTCCTATCATGCTGGTGGATGTGAGTGCTGGCCTTTCCACAGATGATAGTAGGTGTGTCCTATCATGCTGGTGGATGTGAGTGTTGTGCCTTTCCACAGATGGTAGTAGGTGTGTCCTACCATGCTGGTGGATGTGAGTGCTGTGCCTTTCCATAGATGATAGTAGTTGTGTCCTATCATGATGGTGGTTGTAAGTGTTGAGCCTTTTCACAGATGATAGCAGTTGTGTCCTATCATGCTGGTGAATGTGAATGCTGGGCCTTTCTAATGTGATTATAGTATTGGTTCCTACATGATCAGATGTGAGTGTTGGGCATGCCTTTCTGACATGGTGTTGGATGTGTTCCTTTCATGTTCAGATGTAAGTGCTGGGTGAGCCATTCTGACTTGGTTTCAAATATAAGCGCTGAAGAAGAACTAAATGGATGCTGGGCCTACAACCAGCATGAAAAAGAGCTGGCTCTGTAGAAATTCATGTGATGAGAAGAATCATCAGATAGAACCCATGATGATGATCCAGCAGTGATGATCCAGATCTAGTGATGATGATCCAAATCAAGTGATGATCTAGATCGAGTGATGATGATCCAGATCGAGTGATGATCTAGATTCAGTGATGATGATCCAGATCGAGTGATGATGATCCAGATCGAGTGATGATCCAGATCTAGATGAAGATGACTTGCAGATGAATATGACTTAAAGAAGGTGAGGACTTGATGATGATCTAGATGATACAGAGAAGAATACTTGTGCTAATAAATTGTGTCGAGAGAATACCTTCCTAGTTAAGAGGGAGTGTTGATGTAATTGTAACTTCAGAATGTATTCATCCATATATCTTATGTATTGTATCCCGATGTTTATTCTGGGATGTGTCTGTAATGTATTTGAGTCATTTCATACCCCGATTTTTCTTCTGGGAAGTTTCTATAATGTAAACAAGTCATGTCAATTCATTGTGGGTAACCGTCCTATTGGTCAAGGGTTAAAGTCCCTGCAGTTGTGGGGCCCTAGTTTTATTATACTATCCTAGAGAAGTCAACCCTAGGTGAGTCATTATAATTCGGGGCAATAGTCCCCACCATTATGTTAAGGATAAACCTTCTTGTTGGTCAGAGGAGGAAAAGTCCCCACAAGTTGTGGGGAACTAGGGTTATTAGACACTCCTAAAGATGTCGGCTCTAGTAAGTAATTGTTAAGTGAGGACGACATGTTGGAGTGGGTTTCAAGTGAACGAAAGAATATAAATAGAGAGTGAGCCTCTCTATTTATCACACACATGCACTTACTCATTGGGGCACATGAGTGAGAGAAGAAGTTGTTGGGATAAGAGAGAGACTACTACTGTCGGGAGATCATCTTTATGTTTTCAGGTTTTACTTTTGGTGCGGATTCTATCATTGAGGAAGTTGCAGGGTTTTCTCCTTTATGGTTTCCCTGAGGAAAATTATTTGTGTCTCTTGTCTCTTGTGTTTTATTGCTGTGCATGTTATTCTCTCAGTTAAAAGATCCTAAGATCATAATGTTATATTGAATGATACAAATCTAACAATTCTTGGCTAGCACATCTCTGTATACAATAGCTAAAGGCGTTACCATGCTCAGGAAAAAAAAACACTAGATCTAAACCAATTTTTAAAAAAAATGCAAGGTTAAAGGTGGGCTCAGGCCGGTTTTGACCTCTAGATATGATATAAATCTTCATAAGACAAACATTAAGCATGCATAAAAGGATTTGAAATGAAAGACACACCCAAACAAGGGGAAACTTTCAAGAAAACGTGTTTCAAGAGAAAATCCCCTTATCTCCCTAGTATGCTCACCATTTTGTTGGTAGATTCAACGAAAGGGAATTGTCTACAACCTATCTATCCTTAACTCTAGGAAGGGTGAATCCCATTGACAGAATATATGCAACAATGAACAATTTCCTGAAATTTCTACACTCTTTTCAAAGGAAAGAGATGGAGGGAAGGGAGGAGGTTACCTATTGCAGCCTTCCATTTGGTGAAGATCCCTTTGCTCCATCTTCCATGGAATTTAGGCCTCCATTAGTAGCATCTAGCTAGTTCCTTACCTCTAGCTCTTAAAAAACTTCAAATAAAGCATGAAATATATCTACTAAATATTGCAAAACTACATGAAGAAAACATGGATTTAAACACAATATTTAGAGGAAATTTGAATTGCATCATATTAAATTGAGAGGAAGGTGATTACAGCCCAATAATGGGTGAATCCCCTTCTCGCTTTCTCTAAACTATCCTTCTCCATCCATTCCAATGATCACCAAAGAAATTATGATGTGAAAAAGATTCTATCTCCAGCCTCCAAATTCCGCAGCATGCCTTTACTTTTCTAGCTTGTCCTCCTTCCTTCACCTCATATTCCTTTCTTATATAGCATTGGGATTTGTGTTTCCAATCACTCATTATGAATTTGGATTTAATATTTTTGAAGATTTTTTATTCTTTCCTTAATAAAACCCACTTTCCTTAGTTTTTGGGCATTTTACTTGAATTTTTAGGTTTCTAGGACAGTTAATACATATTCCATGTATTCTTTCCACTCTAGGAGTTGCAGTGACTAGGTTTTGATCCTTAAGTAGTCTTGGTATTGAATTCTTTAGAGAAACCTTTTTCTTCACATACTTCTTCCTTTGCGGAAGCAGTGGTCCAATGAGAGATCAAAGCTCTCAATTTGTTTCCAAATTTTGGTCTTCATGTTGTGGGTGAAAATAAGATATGTTTTCATAACATCATATTCAAGGGTGTTAATTTCATTTTTAACACCTATGACAAAAAAGTGTTGTTAAACCTGCGAAGAAAACACTCAAGTTTTCTGGAAATATTCCCTGAACACCAACTCAAACCTCACAAGATTTGTTTGTAGCTCCAACTAGCTATGATACCATGTAATAATTTACTTGTCAATCAGATCTAGGAGATAGAACAATATTCCCACATGAAGTGTTTGACAAAATGTGCAAGAGAATCAACAAGAGACAGAAAATAGATGGAATAGCACATGTGAATGGTGCTAATTGCTGATCATATTATTATAATACTTCTTGTAGATGTTATAGTACACATTTATAATACATTGGAAAAAATTTGAGTGGCTCTAGCAGCCAATTGGGAAAGTAAAAGTGTCATGATGAGATTTGACCTCAATCCCCCCTAGGTGGACCAAATGAGTTCCATCTTATCTCAAAAAGTCATGAAACCTCATGTGAACATTGGTGAAGTGTACTAAGTCATTAATGAGTCCTAGGCAAGTGTGGGTGAGAATATATAGGTGAGTGGGATGCTCAAGGTGGCAATAAATTCTCATGGGAGAGCCAAACTGGACCAAATACACCACTAGCGCCCCCTAGTCAAACCCAAATCATCCAAATCAAGGATTTAGCACCCCAAGGCATTAAATGAGGTACACAAGTGCTAGGTTGATGAACTGGGGCGTTTTTGTAGCTCTGACTAGGCCAAAATAACCAGTTATCTTGCTGAATCAACTCTCCTAAGTATTAAACCATAGTATATCATTGCATGAAGGAAAATAAAGTTATCCTAAAGTAAAAACTATGTACTAAGGATGTATTACTGCTCCAACAATAAGGAACTAGTAGATAAGAATAATAAATTGACAAAACAAGTGACAAGACAGTCATCCTTACAGGGAGCTAAGCATCTCATCTGGAATGTGCTAATAACATAAGCACCCAAGCTCGGTCCTTATTTGGATTATGTTCTAGACAAGGATATTGTTATATAAGAATCTATAAAAAATGTCTTGATATTGAATAAGGTCTTAAATAAATAAAAAACCATAGACACATCTCAGAATGCAATCCGTTTTTTGAACAGTTTGAGAGAAGAGGAAATAAGGAAAGAAAATATCAAAGATAGGATCTTAATTATCACATGGGAAAGGAAAGTGATGAGTAAATATCATCATTTGGATACTATTCAAGAAAAAAATGATATTAAGCATCACCAAATTAAGGAATTCATCAAACTGTTTAATCCCTTGTTCAAAAGAGGACTTCCTTTCTTTTGGGAAGAGAAAGGAGGAATGTGGTCTCAAAGGTAGTATACTGACATATTAATTAGTTGCATATTAGATCATAGGCAGTTTGGTGTTATGCAACAATCCTTGTCTAGAAAAATAGTGATTGACAAATTGGTTGGATATTTTGAGATGTTATTCGACTTCAAAGCTACATGTGCTAAATTTCCCGATTCTTCTTATTTGGAAAACATGGAGCTCGGGATGTTGGAAAAGGATGTGATCAATCTGGATTTGCAAATTGTTGATCAATGGAAGAGAATTGAAAATTTTAGGAAAAATAAATACAAGTTACTAGTTATTTAAAGATTACTTATTAGTTATTTAGTTTGTCTTTAGAAGAAGTTATTAGTTAAGAAGTACCGAGTGACACATGTAAAAGTAGTTGGAGCTATTGTTAGCAATTAGTTATATTTTCAAATTAGGGAGCAATGTATAAGTACTTCTACATTTTATGAAAAAAGGGTTGGAACCCGAGATATTTTGTGTTATGTATCTTGTGACCTATCTTTAATAAAATTATAGAGCTGAATGCAGGCCTTTTGTTGCAAAGATTCATGTGTATTTCTTAGTTACAGTCTGTTACTTCCTGTCTTTCCTGTTAAACTTTCCATTGTTTGTTCTTTCATATTTGGAATGAGTGTGTAATAGTTTCATAATTCATCCATGTTTATTCTCTGGCTATTTTTTCACGTATCCACGAATCCTTCCAACTAAATTTAATGCAGAATTCATCTTTTTGGTGCTCTTTGTTAATGGATTGTCATTCTTTCTTCTTTATCACCAGACCAACAACATTTTGACTATGACCAAAGTATTATCTTTCCTTTGAAAAATCTTTCCATGCAAACAGTTCTATGATTAAAAAATATTTGTCACTCCATATCCCAATGAATACTTACCTTATTTCAACCAAAAAAACAATCAAAATATTTTATTTTATTTATGCATATGGCCTTTTCAAACAAATATGTGAGAGATTGTTACACATAAATCTTGTCATCATCATGTGATGAGGTCCCAAACATTAGTTATTTCCCTAAATCCCAACTTGTGAAGTGAAAATACTGGACCTGACTTCAATCTTTCATACAAAAGTCAAACATCGCTCTTGTCCTTAATATAAGGAGCATTACCCCCTTCATTAAAATTTGGTAACACTGACTGTCTCTTAATAGTATGCAGTGCCACTGCCTTTTACCCTTGTTCAATGAGCGGTTCTAACCTGTCACCGCTCTGTCATAGTGGACTAGAAATGATGTCCGAGGTAAAAAGTGAAAAAGAAAATATTCCAGGAAGATTCTCGAAGGAAGGCTTCGTGGAACCCTCATCCCTACTCCTTAGGATCACTTGGACTCAATATCCATCCTTTTGGGATCTCCCTTCCACCTCACCCACCATTTATTCAACCATCCCTATCCTCCCAAGGCTTATAAAATCAGGCTCATAGCCCATGGTTGAGGGAGATCAAAGTTATCTTGTTGCAATAGGTTCTGGCCAAATCAGTAGGGTGAGCATAGAAGGAGCAATTTGGAGATTTTGGGGACAAGACATCGACATGTGGAGGAGAATCCCAACACTAAGGTGAATGTTGTAAGCTTTATTCTTCATCTTTAATTTAAAGTTGGTTCCTTTCCTGTAATATATGTTATGTTGTAATCATGTATTTTAATGTTGGATTCCTTAGTCACTGACATAGAATTGTGGATTATATTCTGGTGCTTTTTTATCTTATTTTCTCGTTTCATGTGATTGTGCAAGTACGTCCGTGAAGAGTCATCACCATAGGAAACAACTACATCACTAGATTAAAGGGACTAATTCCATATCTCCACAACTTTTAGGGGAATTCTTCCACCACTTTTGTAACTCATTTGTTCTAGATCTAAACCATTCAGACTAGAGGAAAAACTCTTGTCCACAAGAGGTGCATTTTTCCTAGCAAAAAATATGGTGATGCCGCTGGGGAAGAGATTTCAGCACATCTAATATTCCTTGGTCTTCAAACCCTTATCTGAAATCCAAGCTCCAATCTTTCATTGATAAGATCTACTAGCTGATCTAGTTAGATCTTGTTTCAATTGATCAGACCTACTAGATAATCTAGTGAGATCTTGGTTCGGTTTAACCAGATCTGCTCAGATATGAGTCATTCTTTTTGTCTGTACTTCATATTCATGTTAAATTCATGATTTGATGCCAGTTTTACTGTAACTTACTTGCTCTTTTTCACCATTGTTTTGTTTTGACACTTACAGACAACATCGCCTATGAACAGTGGACATTAAGCGGTGCCACCTCCTATGTGTAGTAATCAAGAAGAGGTGCCACCTCTCTGTTGCAGTGGATGACAAGCAGTGACGAGCCAGAACTGCTCTGTCACCAACCCTCAAGAAGTAGTTCCAGGTAGGTCTTCTACTTGCTTGTCATTTCAAAACTTTGAAATTTTTTGCTTTTTGTTATGCATGTGTTTTGGCTTCTTTTAAGAGATATGTGTAGTCAAATTCAAAATCTAGCAGTGGTAAATTTTTGTTTTGTTGAATTCAAAAAGCTAGGTTAATCTCATCAATTCGATTGTTTGTATGCTTGGTTTTCATTTTTGAAAGGAGTGTTTGGAAGTTTATCTTAGTTAGGTCTCTTTTTACTGTTTGATAAGACTAAAAAGGAATACTTGCTTTTGGTTTTTTCTTTAATTTTTCGTCAAGTTTACGAAAGATTTCTTTTTGCTTTTAAAAGAAAATTTTTTGTTGAGATTTGATTTGAATTTGTCTTGAAGATGAATTATTGGATTCCTAACTAGCCTCATAAGATTTCATATCTCCATATTCTTATTTCTTTTTACATTCTTTTCTTGTCAAAAGAAAAAAATATATCATAGTTTTAAGTTAGATCTTTCCATTTTTTGAAGAAAATTGAAAAAGTACTTAGTGTGTGTTTGAGTATTATTGTCTTTCTTTTTAGGAAAAGAGATCTTACCTCATTTTCTTTCTTTCAAAGATCAGATTAGAAGTGTGTTGCTTGTTTATATTCTCAAAAATATTTGTTTAGTTATAATGTTTGTGAAAGTTTTGGTTTTGAAATGAAATTGAAAAAGAAAATACTCTCTCCTTCCCATAAGTAGGCATTCTTTGAATGGTAAAGTGAAAAAATTTGCATATCATAATTGCATGGTTTTACTTTTCTGTCATCATTCCATGCATTCACCTAACTGTTCAACTTAAAATTAATGGTAGCTATAGGTTGAAAATATTAGTAACTTCAGTGATAGGTTAGATATGTCTCCGACGTTGTAAAACATAGGAGCTATCGTTTATTGCCTACACTGCAACCCAGGACCTGTGGGGTTCTTCCACGTACCGTCGGTATATAGAACGACCTTCCACGTACCCTTGAGGTATATCAAAAGGTACTTCACGTACTCGATTGTATATTGGAAGGCACCTTATGAATGGTTTTGCATTAGATAACAGTACTATGGATTTGAACTCCCATTTACCTTGTGTATATCGGGAGGCCCTTCTAGGATTCCTGAGACGATATCATAAATCGCTTTCAGTCATATTATTTGCACAATACACTGAGAAAAACACTTGGGGAGATTACTACACATGTGTCGTCCAGGTACTCGGGTATTCAAGTGAGGGACGGTTGATCCTCCTCTCCGTTTTTTACTGTTGGACCCTGTGGTATATAGCGAGTTGCAAAAAATTGACAATCCTAGTGAGGAACTAGCTTATTTCAGCCCCTCTTGTCACTTAAGTTTGCTTGTGGCCTATAGTTTATGTAGGAGAATTTTTTTTTTAATTTTTTCTAGTTTTGAAACCCTAGTTTAGGTTATAGCGACCATACAATCTGGCTGAGTTTCAGATGAGACGATTGAGAAGAAACCAAGGCTTACCACCTGAATTTCCTCCTGTTACAGGGGGGATCCCAATGGAAGCCACTAATGAAGGAGCTACAAATCACTCCCATGTGGAAGGAAGCCCACTTGTGGAAAGAGGAGAACAATTCACTACTTACATTAATCCCTTGCTTCAACAACCTCCTACCGCTGACACTTCCTTTCATTCTCTGATGGACGGTCGTACCGATAGTCCTGTTGAAATTGAATATGGCCCTAATTCTCCTTTTTGGAGAAATTATATGGGCCAATCCCTTTCCAAATTTGGGGTTACTAGACCTTCTTTTGAGAACCCTCCATTGGGTGAAGATGAGTATAGAAGGATCCAAGCATCTATTGATCATGCTCACAACTTTCAAGAGAGAGTGGAAAGAATTATTCCCTCACCCATACCTCACAAAGAACCTATTTCTGTTCTTTTACCCCATCTTTCGGATCCTTGGCCTTCTAGATATCGTTCATTTGATGAGACTTTGGCTCCTATTGATGATCTTCTAGTTCATGGTGTGACTCCTCATAATCCAAGTCACACCTCCAACCCTACAGTTTCGAATCCTAGGTCTATTTCTAGTCCTCCCACACCCTCTATAGATGGGGGGAAATTCACAGCTCAAATGGTATCGGTACATTATAACACTGGGGGAAACCCCCGGTGCAAGTTACATTATCAGTTAGTGGAGTTGCTACTAGTTTCTAGATAGACCTATGTTGTAGGACAACCTGTAACAATTGTTTCTCCCACCAACACCAATATGGTAAGTGGTCCTTCAAGTTTAGGCCAACCCTCAGGGGCACAACCTACAGTCAACCAACCTTCTTAGGGTTATGGTTACCTAGGGAATCAACTACCTATAGGAAATATGAACTAGCAACCTACATCTATAGGAACTATGTATCCTAGAGTCCTTTACCCTAGAAACACATTTACGTCATGGGGGAATCCTAATTGGTCCTACATTCCAGTAATGGGAGGGATGCCTGTAAATACTACCGAATTTTTGGGAGGGACACCTTATGGTGGCCCACCCTTTGGAGGGCCACCAGGTAGAGGCCCACCAAGCAGAGGTCCACCAGGAAAAGGCCCACCAAGAGGAGGCCCACTTGGCAGAGGTCCACCTTATGGGGGACCACCACCTAGAGGCCCACCACCTGTGGGTCCACCCTCGGGAGGACCACCACCCAGAGGCCCACCTTTAGGAGGTCTAACACCTATATTTCCACCTTCTAGAGGACCACCACCTGGGAGACCACCACCTAGAGGTCCACCTTCTATAGGACCACCACTTGGGGGACCACCACCTCTAGGTGGCCCTCCTCCTGGAGGTCCACCCCCTTTGGGAGGATCTTTGAGAGGATCATCTGCCTATAGACCAGCTCAACATCCTGTGTATCAGTCAAATTATGGTCCTATTGGTGTGCATATTCCTTATCAATACTACCAATACGTCGAACCTAATCGACAAATTCCATTCTTGGCAACATTGGACTTTCCCAGTTTGTCCAAGTTGATTAATGATCCCATTCAACACAACCCTTTGTGGCCTATTATTCCAGTCAAGTTACCATCATACATTCCAAAGTTTGAAGGGAAGCAAGGAGATGATCCCAAAAATCATGTCATGACGTTCCATCTGTGGTTTTCTTCCAAATCCTTGATGGATGAATCTATTCGTTTGAGACTCTTTCAGTGGACTTTGACCGGTATGGCAGGAAAGTGGTACATTTAACTTCCACAACATTCGTTTGTGGATTTTAGCTCATTGGCAACCATTTTTATCACACACTTTCAGCTACCCATTCATTATGAAATCGGTATGGAACTTTTGACTTCGCTCCATCAAAACACTTCCACACATATATCATACCATATTCATGAGTGGAGAAGGTGGAGATGACTCATTAAATCTCCCTTCCTGGACGAACTATAGCTGATTGGTTCATGAAATCCTTGTTTCCTCCCATTTATCAAGATGTGTTTATTGATGGTGTTGTTACTGAAGATAAGGATATCACTCGCGCTCAGTATGTGGACTTGGTATATTCCCAAATCGGAACTCTGTATGACCTAATACCTCAAGGTCCTTGTCCCAACACGGACCCTACCAAGCCACCCACAAAAACTACTATTGATGGGGTTGTTGGTTCAATCCATCCCTCATCAGTAGCTAATCCTACCAAGCAACAAATTCCTTCTACTGTTGCTCCTTTGACTCCTACAGTTTTTGTTGAGGTGAATTCCATCCAAAGTAGGCAAACACCTGGCAACAAGAAGAAAGGTAAATGAAAAAAAAAGAAACCTGGAAACCAATAGGAGAATCCAAAGGCTACGACCATGAAAAATGATAATAAGGGAAAGAGAAAGGCCAAGTACCCCTTCATGTTATGTGGTGGTGATCACTTCATGAAGGAGTTCCCTCATCATGAAGAGATTAGTAAATTTCTGAAGAGTAATCCTAAACTGGCGGTACTTACAGATCCCTTCTCGTTTCAGCAACAATTGATAGATCATATGTCTAATCAAGGGACCTCTAATTCTACATAAGAAATCAGAATGATTTCCTCAGAAACCATTAATTTAAATAATCCTAGTCAGTCATATGAAAAACCAATAGAGAAGAAGGACAAAAATCCTTCTTCTGAGAAAGTTCCTTCCACTAGTTCTCCTCCATCTTCGTCTAATGGGCCTCTCACCATCGAGAAAACTAATATCAATTTAATTTTATGCCCACCTAATAGTACCCTCAAGAAGGTTGTTTTTAATCCCAATGACCGAGCTACACAATTCTACAATGTCATTGAATATTTGGCTCAGGCACCCTATGCGATGTCTACCCTATAGGTACTCCAAAGTTGTCAAGCACAGCATAAAAACCTATTAATATGATTTGGGGGAATTAGACCCAGATAATACCAACTTAATCCATTTTAATTTGGATAACTATAGATATAGATTACCCCACCAACTTGCATTCCAAATTGCAACTAGATTAGTTGGGAGAAATGTCAATCAGACCGTTTTGGATGAGGGAGCTTCAACCTCAGTTTTGTATGTATCTTGTTGGAAGGCAATTGGCTCTCCCGAACTTAAAAATTCACCTAAGACCTTAAAATATTTTGATGGATGATTTTTCCATCCTCATGGTCTGTTACCAGTCCTTTCAGTCAAGCTTGGGGGTAATACCGTTTCCATTCAAGTGGAAGTAGTCAATGCCCCGTTGGATTACAATCTTCTATTGGGGAGAAACTGGTTCTATGCTATGACTGTCATCACTTTGACAATATTTTGAACTCTCCAGTTTCCTCATTTGGAGAAGATCATGACCATTGATCAACTTGACTTTTGTTCACTAGATGTTGCTACTCCCACCGCAAATAATATCCCTATGCTAGGTCAGTTCCCTCCTCCTTATCAGTCGATTAGGGTATGTATGCTAAAGGATTCAACCCTTATAGGAGTGTTTCCCTCAACTCCTCCTAGTACAAAAGTGGTGACCGTGAACATGATTTCCATGACTGGATATAGTCCTAAAGGAAAAGAAGTTATTGAGTCATACTCTCTTGGCCCTTATGAAGAACTTTATGATGTTGTTCAATCTATTTCCGATGTCCATTATGATGATATTCATCTAGTGGATTCAGATCCTTATCATCTTCCCTACTGGATAGAACCCTCTCTTCCCAATCTAGACTATCTCACATAGACTTTTCTATCAGATGAGTCCATCATCAATATCATGAGTGCGAATGAACCTATATGGGAAGATCATCATCATCAATCATCTTTTCTTCCCAATGCTAGTTCGGTAGAATTTGGCCTTGTATCTCTTATTAGAACTGATATTGCCAGTGATTCGCAAACTCCTATATTGTTGCAAGACACACATTCCAAAGGAAATATTTGCAAAAAGACTAAGACAACCTCGATTGACATATCAATCAAGCCTGAAACTATTGAGCACGTTCATGTAGGCCATAAATGATCGACAAAGGAAACTAAAAGTTATAGAGTCCTTTTCAAAGAATTCTATGATATTTTTTCTTGGACATACAAGGAGATTCTTGGGATCGATCCATTAATTGTTGTACACGATATTAGAACCTATCCCATGGCCAAACCTGTCCGAAAAAAATTACATCACGTTCACCCTAGGAAGGCTGTGGCTATTATAGATGAAGTGGAAAAACTTCTGAAGGTGGCGTTTATTTACAATGTACCCCTAACATAATGGGTATCTAACATTTTCTCTGTTGCTAAGAAGTAGGGAACTATTAGAGTCTGTATCGATTTTTGAGACTTAAATAAGGCTTGTCCTAAGGACAATTTACCTACTCCACACATCGATCAGATCATCGATAAATTTGTTGGGAGCGTCATATTTTCTTTTATGGATGGATTTTCTGGCTACAATCAAATAGAGATTATGCCCACCGATCAGCATAAAACGACATTCATTTTCCCATGGGGAACCTTCGCTTATCAAAAGTTACCTTTTGTCCTGAAAAATGCCAGAGCTTAATTCCAGCGAGCCATGTCCTATTCCTTTCATGATATCAAGCACATCATGGAGCCGTACCTTGACAATCTCCCTGCTCATTCATAGCAACAAGAAGACCATCCACGAAATATTAGAGACATTTTCCTTGTGTGTCATCATTATAGTATTTGGATTAATCCACACAAATGTGTCTTTTGTTTTGATACTGGACATCTTCTTGGATTTGTGGTTTCCAAATATGGAATCCAGATTGATCCCTTGAAAATTGTTGCAATCCTAGCCTTACCCTCCCCAAAAAACATCACCAAACTCCAAAGTTTGCAAGGGACTGAATAATTTCTTTATCGTTTCATATGCAACTTCATAGAGAAAACGCATGGTTATATGCATCTCCTGAAGAAGGGCACTCCCTTTTTTTAAGATGACCAGGCCTAATGAACTTTTGATAATATGAAACACACCCTGGCCCATTCACTGATGTTGCACCCCCCAGATTATTCAGAATACTTTCTGTTGTACGTTTTTTCCTCAACTACTACCATTGGAATGGTTCTAGCGCAAGAAAATCCCAACGGCCAAGAACACATGATATATTACCTAATTAAGAGTCTCATTGACTCTAAAACCCATTATTCGCGTGTGGAGAAGTTAGTTCTAGCTACAGTCATTGTTGTACAAAATTTTCATCATTACATTCTACTTTGTACCACAACTGTACTCATGGATCAAAATCCCATGTACTACATTTTGACTCGTCAAGTACTGGGTTGAAAATATTCCCATTGGATTGTTATCTTACAGGAATTCAATCTTGAGTTCACCAAGGCTACTTTGAAGAAATCCTTGTTTTTTGCGGAGTTGATGTGTGACCTTCCCTGTGATTTGACGGAAGATGAACCCAATGATTCATTCCCAGATGATTTTTTGTTCTTGATAAGAACAATTGATCCATGGTATGGAGATTCGATCATCTATCTCCAAACTCAGATATTTCAGCCCGACATATCCCATGACGATCATCGTTGTATCCATCACCACGCAAATTACTATCTCACTTTGAATGATACATTGTACCAACGTAGTATCGATTCCATCCTTCGACGGTGCCTTACACTTGAATAAGTTGAAACTGTTCTGAATGACTGCCACTCTGGAGCATGTGGAGGTCATATTTCTGGGATGGCTACAGCCCATAAAATCCTTCGTGCTGAGTATTTCTAACCTTTGATATTTAAATATTGTCATGAAGCAATTAAGAAATGCTCACCCTGTTAACACTTTTTTCCAAAAAAAGAACACTTGCCCTGCTCCTTTACACCCCATCATTGCAGTTATCCCTTTTTCTAAGAGGAGTATTGATTTTATGCATTGTAAGCCTACCTCAGCCAGGGTGCATGGTTACATCATCGTAGCCATTGATTACTTTATAAAATGGGCTGACACAATGCCTACATATGCAAAGGATGGTAATACTATCGCCCTCTTTTTATTCAACCATGTGATAGCTAGGTTTGGAGTCTCACAATCTATAGTCACTGACCACGGATTTCATTTCCGGAATCATATGATGGCTGAGGTGAGTACTAAGCTGGGTTTTCACCATGAAAACTCAACTTCATATTACCCACAGGCTAATAGTCAGGTCGAGGCCATTAACAAGTTTTTGAAAACTATGTTGTGTAGGATGGTTGGAGATCACAAATCCAACAGACACTTAACTCTCTTTTTCGCACTTTGGGATTATAGGACTTGAGTAAAAACAACAACTAGTTTCACACCCTTTCAGTTGGTCTATGGACTAGAAGCTCTCCTCCCTATCAAGTGTTAAATTTCATCACTAAAAATTGAAGTAGAAATTCTCCTGAAAACTTCCATCGAGGAAGAGATATTTTTGTACTTGACCAACCTTGATGAAAGAAGAATAGATGCTACCTTGGCTAACGAGGCACATAAGAAACATGTCAAGGCACAGTATGACAAGCATGTTCAATCTCATGTTTTCAGTGAAGGTGACGCAGTCCTGACTTATGATCAGAGACATGATAAACTAGGGAAGGGAAAGTTTGAATCTATGAGGTACAGTCCCTTTGTCATTAGTAAGGTATTAGAGAAAGGGGCTTATGAGCTCGTAGACTATGATGCGATACACTTCGGGAAACCTCGCAATGGGTTGTACATGAAGAGGTACTATGCTTAATAAATTTATGTATGGTACCTTGTATATATGTATTTGACTGTTGTGTGTTTTGGAATTTTCAATATGGTTTTGAGCTTGATTTCCATACTGTTTATACCATGTTTTGGTTATGTAGATTGGATGGCTTTATATGGTTTTGTTGATGGTGCAAGTTGTCATATGTTGAACCTTAATTTAGCTGCTTGGCTATTGTATTCCCCATATCAGGATTTAGTTAGTTTAGGAGCAGTCTATATTGGTTTGGCTACCAACAACATCTCCGAGTATCAGGCAGTGATAGGTTTACTCACCGAGCCTGCATCTTGGGACATTCATGATTTGGTAGTATTTATGGACTCTTAGCTAGTGGTTTGTCATCTAAATCACGTTTACACTATCAAGAACTGTACACTTCTCTGCCTCTTTCAGAGAGTGTGTTTGTTAGAAAGTTATTTCGATTCCATCACTTACAGGCATATCCCTAGGTAGGATAATACAATTGTTGATTCATTGGTGAATTACATTCTAGACTGGTATATTTCCCATTTCATAACTTTTAAAAATACAACATGGTCCATTGTAAAGTAAAATAAACTGTAGAAGACACATAAAACTCATATAAATATAATTTATCCATTTGAAGCACATAGAAACACCAGAGCTGGGTCTGTATATATATATATATATATATATATATATATATATAAAGTGTTTTTACAAAAATATGGTCACGAGACCTCATCTGAAGCACTCTGGATTTTAGGCATACAAAATGATACAAAAATCCTGCATCTAGAAAGATTTTAGGGATACATCATGCAGACCACCTTAATGGTGCTCGTGGTAGCACATAATAGCCCTTACTACCCTACATAGCAAGTGACTGAAGTGACCTGATACTCCCGCGGTATCTCTATGAAAACTCCTAAGGAGGTCATCTATTGCAGCATCTGGGATATCCAAAGTCAACTAATCCAGTTTCTCCTCTAGATTAGTGAGCTCATCGTCGCCTCTATGGACAAAGCGAGCTCTAGCTCACCTATCCATTGGGGAGGATCCCCCATGCTGTGCATCACCAACATCTGTGTGCAAACATTAGTTCTTGTTATCATCCATAAAAATCATAAAACATAAAAATATAAAAACATAATCAACATCTTGAGCATTTCTTCTTACCAATGTCACCCCACTGAGCACTAGGTGGTAGTGGTATATTAATATCCCCTCGAAAGTCGGTCCTTGCATAAGCATAGTTCTCAATCATGAGGATATGATCATTCAGCCAATGGAAGAAGGGAGCCTCGAATTTGAAATTGGCCCCGCCACCTTCAGTGCGGGTCATGATCACCACCCACCATAGCATGTGGGGGTCTCTAGCTCTAATATCAGTGAATACCACTTGTGGTCTCAAGAGAGGTACCCTCTCAAAGAAGAAGCATTCTAGGATGGTCCTATACCCAAACATTTTGAGCTCTCCTTGTCAACACTTCATCACCTAATATTTGAACACAGGAAACAATGCCTAGGCCCATTTGAACACTATGGGTGCCACGACCTTCAAGGAATACAACATATGTGCCTGGGATGCTTGGTGGGGCCCTTGCCTCCCAATAACCCTCTGCATAGTGAACAAAATGGTCCAAAGGCATTGATCCCTCACGGCCTTTATCTAGATCTTCTTCCCTCACATTTTGGTTCCTGGATAGCAGTGACGAACAATAAGTTCATGTGTGGTAATGAATCCCCCTCGGGAGCCAGTTAGAGAGATAGGTTCTCCATATCTAGATAGCCTAGCTAGAAAATAAATGTCCTCCAGCTCCATAGTGACAACATGGGGTCCCACCTCAAAATACTGTTGTTATGGGTTTCGCATCCGCAGGATGTACTCCAGTAATCGCACATTTGAAATCATGCTAGGAACATGGAATAATTTTAGGAGGCCACATCCTCATAGAGTAGCTATGGAAGCTGCATCTCTCGCAGTGCAGGCATTGTCATCGTCATGCTTCCTCTCTTTCCAAGTCACCATTTTTGAGCAAATGACCTATCAAAAACAATTAATGAGGCATTTAGAAGCATATCCAAAATTTAAAAATGCTTGAAAAATTTTATTTTGACTAGACCATTCATTTTTGGGGAACTGCAGTTGGCACCGTGCCTGTCCACTTAGGATAGAGCGATGCCACCACCTGTGCAATCCTAAAAAAGCGTGGTACCTATTGGGCATCGCTCTTCCTGTGAAGGCTAGAAGCAGTTCCCGAGATGAATTTTTTAGGATTGGCCCTAAAGCCTTAAAACTCAAAAAATGGAAAATGACAACCATAGAAATGAAGAGGAGCCTTCTATCTCTTACCTGAAACCGACGGCTTAGAAAATGGATGGGTAATGGCTCCGCAATCTCCAATTGAAATCTGCACACCAATTCTCCCAAAATGCTCTCCAAGACTTGGTAAATGGTAAATGAATTGGTTTTCTACTATTTACATTGTTTTTTATAAAATATTTTTAGGGTTTTATATTATTTTAATGTTTTTAAATCATTTTCATTAAAAATGCCCTTTATATAGTTTATAAAAGTCAATTTTAAATATTTTTGGGAAACTAATGGTCTTTTAAAAATTTTGCAGGGACAGAAATGAACAATATTGTCTATGGGGAAGTTCATTTTTTGACTTTTTCGTACTTCTGAAAAATGGAAAAAGTCCTTGAGCATTCATTTTGACACTTTGATCATGCTACCCAAACCTAGTATCAAAGTTCCAAGTCATTTTTTCTTCTTTTCGGGCTCTTAAAACCCGTTCATTGTGAAAAGAAACCCTAATGGAGTCTTCTTTAAACTCTTTTATAACTCCTTAAATGTGAAAATATTGTCAAGCAAACTTGTCTTATTCACACTCGTAAAAGTACTTGAAAATTCGTCTTTCTGATGGTAGTTTATCTCTTTTTCGGTTCAAATTGATTAGTTATGAAAAAGGACCCTTCAGAGTCTTCTTCCGTCTTCGTTCAGACTCTCCAAACATGAATGATACCGAGTTAACTTTCATTGGATGTGTTAAATTAAACACTGAGAGACCCTCTTTTGGGAATGAATCCCTCCTTTCTCAGGTTCGTGAAATATATGAGAATGGACTTGTCTTTGAATAAGCTACAACAATTGTTTGTTACCCTCTTTGAACTTGTAAAACTGAAAAGAGGCACTTATCAATCATGATGGGGAAATTAAGGGAAGGAAACTAATTCATTTTGCAAATAAAATGGCAGTTTGTAGTCACCTTTGACCATGGCACTTGTCTGCATTTCATTCAACCAATTGGGTATTTAGCTTGTCTCCGAGTCGATCCACCTTCATGATTCATGTCACTCCTTTGAATCTTTCAAAGAATGCATTTTCTATTGTCAAATTGTGCTCCACCTCGTATATTCAATGATTCCAAGTCTTTTGTCGTGCCACCCGATGTTTAAAGGGAAGTTGAAAGTTCACCTATGTAATCAAAACAACCTTTGTGTCAGTACCTTTTGAGTCAGCCCTATGGTTACATGATCTACAACATTCCAGAACTTTGTTCTGAGTTTTGTGTTGTCGATGTGGGATTCATCATGGCCCTCCTTTGACAAGACTATTCATGTTGACATCAGCTCATCATCCAAGAATTAGTCTTAGAAACAAGTTTAGTACACTGAGGTCTGTATTCCCTAATGAAATATTCTCTCGCTCTCGACATAGGTTCACATCATTGACCTTTGATCGATAGATTCAATTGATTTTTTGACATCAAATCATATATTCACACTCAAGAGATTGTACTAGGGTACCTTGGGAATCATCGACATCAATGGTGATATCCCTCGCATTTGTTAACGGTTCACAAATGGTTTCTACCATGTTCGACTTCAAATCATTGTAATCACATGGATAGAATTGTACTTTGTGGAAGACGATATGAAGACCATGGGTATCTGTTAAAAGCACTTATTGATTTTCCCCAGGTTGTGATGGAGTACATTGTATGAGTCCCAGCATGGATCCACATTTGTATGATCGTGGTTGTGCTCAAATTTGTGTTCATTTTACATAGATCTATAGTGTATGTCTATTAGCTATGTCTCAATTTTGAGTCCTCTATCACATGGATCTACATTGTATTCTAGTAACCATGTTTGTTAATCTCTCTCATGGATCTCCAAGAAGAAAACATTTGATTTCCAACAAGAATGAAACATTTATAAAAAATTCCTTTATAGATAAAAATTCAAGACTATAAAAGAGTGATAAGCTATTTTATTTTAAAAGTTAAAATCATGAAAAACTCAAAATAAACTAGCAAGAAAAGAAAATGTAAGAATGATTAAATCAAACATATATACAACTTGAACCAAAAGTAAATCAAAATCTCACAATTATATCACTAACTAAAAGAAAAATTCGTGATTATTTTTTTTTGTTTTTAAATAAGTCATGTGATATCATATTTAATTAGGTCTTTATTGAAAACAAATAAATATCCTAAAAGACTAAACTAAATTAAAATGTAAAATAAGCCTGAACAAATTGTCTCATGCAAACAAAAGAAAGATTTGTTTATCGTGTTCGTAAAACTGAAGGAATTTGTTATTGTAAAGAGAATAACTATATCACTTCACATATGAAAATGTATTGAATCTGTAAATTGAATTGATTATAATAAAAACTCTTAAAATAAATTTATTCTCCTTAAGTTGAGGAATCAAGATCAACATTGTTATTTGTCACATAAAGTTGTGCAGGACAATAAGGCATCCCTTATTAAAAACTATGTACTGAAAGAAACTAAACTAAGTTGTGTTCAATTTGCAACAAAAATATGTAAAATCCTTCATTTTCAAGTGCGTGTCTAGGAAAGATCAATATTCGCATGACATGAAGATGTTCTAATTTTAATTACTTTGTCTTGTGTCAAAATGTTCTTGCTCTTAAAACTTGGAAAATAATCAATTCAAAACATTTCATGACAAGATCATTATGATTTAAAAATAAAGAGATAATTCAAACATGAATTCCTTGAACCGATAATAAGAGAGAGCATGAATAAAGTGAAAGAGACTAAGAAAATACTTCCTTGAATGCATCTGAGAAGCGTCGTTTCCAACTTGGACTTGGCGCGTCGTCATAAATCATTTTATTTTTATTGAAGAAAACCAAAAGAGTAATATAATTATTAAAGAAATGATCAAAAACTATTCTATTGTACACCTATTCCTACACTACCCTAAAAGGTGAACAAAACCTAAGTATAATCGAATTTCCAATGCAACCATGAAAGCATATGAAAACCTGCAAAAAAGAAGATGTAAATAATCAGAAAGCATGATATGAATGCTTGAAAATAAACATAAAAATAGAAAAAGAATGCATCAAAGAAAATAAGATGAAATTTATGCACAAATAAACAGAATGGAACCTTACCATCTTTATATACAAATAAGGAAAAGAGAGTTTTACCATCAATGATGAAATCTTGCTAAGAAATATTTCTCAAGCCAATCAGCAACCCAATCATGGTATGTACAATGAAAATCAAAAGAATGAAATAAAGAGTTCGACAGATTTATGCAACGAAAAGGACTATTTGAAAGAAAATCAACATCAGTATTATAAGAATCCAAAGCTTCTTCTTGAACAATTTCCTCCTTAGAAACATTTTCTTGAATAAGATCAGCAAATCACATCCAATTTGTTCCAACTTATTGTCGTAAAAATCATCATAAATTGTTTGATTAAATTGCAAATTCTCAAAGAGATCAAATTTCCATTGAGTATTTACTTGATAAAAGTTAAAGATACGAGATGTTATAAATATAGAACTAGTATTATTAACATCCTGATAAGAATCTCCTCCATCAAGAAAATGATTGTAAGAAGAAAATGTTTCTTCATTGAATGATGAATCATAAAGGAAGAATTATGGAAATAATCATTAAAAATAGTATTCATTTCCAACAAAGAAGAATTATAAGAAGACGTGAATTGATGACAATGATATGAATCTTCTTGATCTTATTCATGCATTTCATAATTAACTTGTACCTCTTTAAGACTTAACAATGGGGAATTAGAATTTGAAATATATGACTGAATGCCATTGTTATCAAATAGATCAGGATACATAGAAAAATATGAAGAGAAAATAAGTGCATTAAATTCATCTCTTTGTAGAATATTATCAAATCGATATTCCTTAAGAGGGATTTTCTCTTCAAAAGAGATATGTATGAAATGTTTCAAATCATAATGTACTTCTTATTGCAATGTAGCATCATCATTTTGTGAAATATGATCTCCTAGCGAATCATTTAGGTCAAAAAATGGTAAATGGGAAAACATATCACAAATTTCAGAACAATTAGTCAATTCAAGATATATCAAATAATTAATAGAATAATGAATATCATAATATTGAATCTCTTTGATTGTGCTAGAAGAATATTGTTCAATGTTATGATTAGAACTATTCCCTTGTACTTTAAAAGAATATTCTATAGAAAAAGTATCTCCTTCATGATCAGTTAGACTTTGAATTTCATGTGAAATAGACATGGGCATATCAACTTTTAATTCATCTGAATCATCATATTGATTATGATACAGATCTAAGAAAGAGAATGAATTCACTTCTATAATTTTTAAATCTTTAGATTCTTCATGCAAATCTAAACCAAGATGTGGATGATTATCAATGTATAATTCAGATTTATCATCTACTAATTGATCAGATTCATGTGAACCAGAACTAGTGTGCTAAAACCATTCATGTATCATAGGACGATCTGTTAAAGGGAATCTACAATAGAGATTAAAAGTTCTGATTGTAAAATATTCTAATGATTCACCCTTCTTTATAGTGAGTTGTTTCCATTCATTGCATAATTTAACAAAGTTATAGTGGCCAAACTAAAGTATGAAAAGATCTACAAAATGTTCAAAAGAATGGACAGAGGAAAAAGGTAAGGTTACAAACCATTCTTTGACTCGTCCTTTGAATGTGAAGGCTAAAAATCTGCAAAAAACATCTTGATCCAAAATTTCGTTATCAGAACAATTATAGGTAAATTGAAGAACATGTTCTTGTGCTAAAATTCCTCCCTCACCATTGAATTTTACTTATATGAGTTGCTCAAGAAAATTTGCTTAAAGTGAAAACTAATTTTCCTAGAAAAAAAACTAAATACAAATTCATGAGCAGAACATAAACTATATACAGGTTTTTGGGCTGGAGCCATTATAAAATAATCTGATTAAAAATAGCTCAATTGACCTTACATGTCAGATGACCCTCCTTCTAGCGCTAGTTGTTGATGCCTAAGTTGTGTAGGTGCTGGAAAGGTGTCCAAGGAAAACAACAGAGGATGAAAACCCATCCAAATGATTTAGGAAATCCTACGTGAGTATTAACCTATCCTTGAGTTGTTTGGTGTGGTTAACACCCATGAATATTCGGCCTCCGCTGGCACTCTTTGAGTCGATGAGTTTTCTCCTCGAAAGGGAGACTTTGAATTAAATATGGAACTAATCCTAAATGTAATTTGAATGCAATCTATAGTTACAAAAATGAAAACTTAAACCGAATATATTAAAATAAAATATCTGACTGACCTAAATGCTAATTAATAACCTATCTAAGAAACTATCCCGGGAGTGAAATATTTTAATAGAAATTCAACGCATATAAAATATAATTACTGCATTGCTTAAATAAATTCAAATAACTCAGCAATTAATAGGCACATTGATTTTTCTTCAAAATGAACAATAAAAAATTATTGTAGTTTGGAAAATATTGTCTATGTGTTAAACCTCCAATCATTTATCATTATCAGATTAAACAAACCTGGCACAAAACAATGCGCTAAAACATTAGTTACAAATGTTGCAGAGAGAATGTTCAAATCTAATTATTAATTCAACTAAGAAAATGTAGAAAAATCCCATATAACTCAGATGAATGATTGTTGCAGTGGTTTCTGGTCTTTTATTCTAGCTTCTATAAGAAATTACAGAGCTTCATAATATGCCCAAAAATTTTGTGGACAAAACCTTCGTACATTATCCCTTGAAAGAAATTTACAAAAGATTGTAGAGAAGAAAACATTGATTCTCTGGTATGAAGGTCTCTCCCTGGCATGGTCTCCTTAGTTCTAAAAGAGAAATCTATACAACTCTGTCAAGCGCTTTCCGTCCTTTGACTCATACCTTTGGGTCAATTTTATAGAAGAGACGAGCAATGAAAGGATAAGATCCAACCACCAGAACTCTGGTTCATTCAACTCCCATCCAAACCGGCCACAACCAACTTCTGAAAACACTCCTCTGTTCGGGAAATATTTTCTCCAAATCGGTTGAGAGATATCAAAAACGTTCTACAATTAGGTTTAAAAGATCCCATTTGTGAAGTGGTTTTTCAATAGTTTTGTTAGGTTCTTCATGGTTTGATGGAAAATGGAGCCCAAAATTGGCATCTCTTATCATGTGTGATTCAGCTTCTAGAAATAAATGTGGTCTTCATTAATTGCCCTTTAGTTTGTATCGTTTCTTTCAACGATACATGAATTTTTGTTGGAGCTTCCTTCTTTCTCAAGCAATCCAATTCATAGTGCTAAAATAGAATAAATGATCTCCATTACTGGTAGATAAAGCTTTCCCCGTCAAACTTCAAATTTGTAGCACAACCGTATTTTGATTATATTATCTTCGGTAATCTCCATAGCTTAGCATCCCAGCAAACCTGCAAAAATTATATCAATTAGAGTTCATTAAGCAAGGTATAATGTAATGTTAAGTGTAAATAATATAAAATTCTCCTTTTTTTCTGGTGATCTTAGCTCTCGCGTATTTCATCATTCAAGAATATTTTCTTAAATGTTTCGATACAAATGGCAAATCAACTCAAAATTATTCTCTTGGAAGTTAAGGCTCAGTAACGGTCTATTTCATTGCGGAGTGAATTGTGACCATTGATTTCAACAATCAAATCTATTATTTTGTGTTAATTATTTTCCAGATAAATTAAACCAAACAAAAATCCAAAATCTATCTTCGGAAATGAAATGTGCGGAAAGAAATTTTGAATTTTGAAAACAAAAATCATTTAAACAAAACAAAATCAAAATTTAAAGCCTTATGTAAAAGAAAAAATAAAATTACAAAAATTTACGGACCCGTAAATAAATTAAATTATAACATAAGACAAACTTAGGGTCCGGAAAAAAAATGCAGGAATCAAAAGGTAAGAATTTGCAAAAAGTGATTTCCACAATCTGCAATGTGGATTGCGGGAATATTAAATTTGAAATAATAAAAACCCTGCCTTCCGCATTCCATATTGCGTATTGTGGGTTGCAGGAATACTGTTTTAAAAATGGAAAAATTAGGCCTTCCTGCAATCCACATTTAGGAATTTCGGATTACGGGAACATTAAAACTTGAACAATTAAAATCAAAGGTTTAGCATCCGCAAAAATGAATAAAAATAATTGGGAATCTTGGAAAATTGAAATTTTTTATTTATTGAACGATTGAATGAAATAACAATAGATAAAAATCTAGAAATTATTTACGAATAAAATCCAATATCCGAAAACCCTAAACCTAGAAAAAATAAAAACCATTTACAATTTAATTCTTAAGAAAATAAATATTGGAAATAAGTTACTTATATAGGAAAAGAATCACTCCCATAATATAGGAGAGTTAATTAATTCCATAAATAGGTTTGTAACATAATCATTTTCCAAGAATATAAAACCCATGAAAGGATAATAATATTTCTTTTTGCAAAATAATAAATGAAAATATTTTTAAATTGCAAAATAGAAAAATAGAAGTTATATTTTCAAAATCAAATTAGCTTATTGAAAATAATATACTTATCCATGATCAAACTAATTTCAAATTTGTGAATGTTGAATTTTAATCCCACAAATTTCCAAATAATCATAAAACGGAATCTCATAAAAATTAGGGAATTTAGGATTCAAACAAACTAAAACATGTGTTCTTTTGACATAACATCCAATTGTGTATAAATATAATATATAGATTTTTAATGAAATACACAAATTAAGTTAATGAAAATCAAAGCATGACCATGAATATTTAAAAGATTTCAATAAACTTAATCCAAACTTTAAAAATATTAAACTAACATAAGCAAACATACGCAAAAACTAAGGTTATTTAAAATATTTACATTATAATTATAGGCATGCAAAAGGAAAAATAAAACTCCATCAAGGTCAAATATGGAACTAATGCAATACCAAAACCATGAGAGAAGAAACCATAAGACCAATCAAAATCCCAGAGTGGAGATAATAACCGGCCATCATCTCGAATTATCAGTTTATGCGACGAAGACCAAACCTAGGTGGGGAATGTGAAGAATAACATGGTAAGTTAACCACCAAGATCATAGAACCAACTCAAATGAATAAAAGAGAAAATATAATCTAGAGAATGGAAACAGTCTAAATAATATCAAAGATCTAAAATGCAGGAGAAGAGTTGCGGGTGTTTATTTCACAAATATACACATCCTTTCTACAATCTGCGATTGCGGGTTGCGGAAAAGAAAGATGCAAACTTATTATTCAAACAATTTCTACATCCATAATCTGCAATTGCGAGTTGTGGGGGTGACAAACTGCGATTATTGAAGAAATTTTCTGCATCTGCAATCTGCATTGTGGGTTGTAAGTTGCGGGAAAGACAAACCTTTTTGGGAAAAAATAGTTCTTTATACAAAACCAAAGGAATTTTCAAAAGGAAGAATCTAGAACTGAATCAAAACATCACAAAGGGATAAAAATCATGATAATCAAGATAAAAACCTCAAAATGACTACAAAATTTAAACATCGCCATTGTATGTAAAAATTGAGGCTCCCATGTTTTTTTTAAACATGGGATCTGTTCTGGGTACAACAAATGGTGACACGTTGGGACAAAGTAGTTATCTCTGAATTAGAGTATGGAAATATATAAAAATTAAGAAAATATAAAATTCCTTTACCTGCTAAATTTCAAATCATTTGAATAGCTTTATCACTGAATGATATAGTATTGGTTAGACTTCAAAGATTCTAAAACATCCAAGTCATTCCCATCATTATCCAAAAGACCTTTTTAAAGATAAACTCATTTTTCAAAATAGATTATTCATAAGATGTAAGAATCAAGAACTTTACTAGGAATTAACCTTGGGAAATCAAGCTAATCATATAAGACATAGTATTTAAGAAGTGGCTTTGATACCACAGGTAGGACCCTACTTCGAGCTGACGTCTATAGCCACGACATGGATTCTTTTTAACCTTACTTCTGAGTTCTCTAGCCCCATTTTATTGATTTAGATACATAGCTATACAATGACTCAATTTACTAATGGGTAAGCAACATCAGAGGACTCTCTACGAGCGAGGGATGAAAAAGGATTCTTATATATATATATATATATATATATATATATATATATATATATTATTTGGAATCCAAAAACACCATAGGCGGAGCCACTATAGCCCATAGGCATCCATAGCCTCGACAAGGACGTCTTTTAACCCGTTTTTCCTGATGGATTATATCCCAAATAGTAAGTTTAAAGAAATATGCAAACTATGTGTAATATGCTAATCTCAACGATACATGAATTTCTGTTGGAGCCTCCTTCTTTCTCGAGCAATTCAATTCATAGTGCTAAAATAGAATAAATGATCTCCATTGCTGGCAAATAAAGCTTTCCCCGTCAAAATTCAAATTGATAGCACAATCGTATTTTGATTATATTATCTTTGGTAATCTGCACGGTTTAGCATCCCAGCAAACCTACAAAAATTATATCAATTAGCGTTCATTAACCAAGGTATAATGTAATGTAAAGTGTAAATAATAGAAAATTCTCATTTTTTCCGGCGATCTTAGCTGTGGCATATATCATCATTAAAGAATCATTTCTTAAATGTCTTGATACAAATGGCAAATCAACTCAAAATTATTCTCTTGGAAGTTAAGGCTCAGTAACCGTCAATTTCATTGCGGAGTGAATTGTGACCATTGATTTTAACAATCAAATCTATTATTCTGTGTTAATTATTTTCCAAATAAATTAAACCAAACAAAAATCCAAAATCTATTTTCGCGAAATATCAAAAATGAAATATACGAAAAGAAATTTTGAATTTTGAAAAAAAATCATTCAAACAAATCAAAATCAAAATTTAAAACCCTATGTAAAAGAAAAAATAAATTACCAAAATTTATGGACCCGTAAATAAATTAAATTATAACATAAGACAAACTTAGGGTCCAGGAGAAAATGTGGGAATGAAAAAGTAAGAATTTGCAAAAAATGATTTCCACAATCTACATTGTGGATTGCGGGAATATTAATTTGAAATGAGAAAAACCCTACCTTCCACATTCCACATTGCATATTGCGGGTTGCAAGAATAATGTTTTAAAAATGGAAAAATTAGACCTTCCTGCAATCCGCATTTACGAACATTAAAACTTGAACAATTAAAATCAAAGGTCCATCATCTACAAGAATGCATAAAAATAATTGGGAATCTTGGAAAATTGAAATTTTTTATTTATTGAACAATGTAATGAAATAACAATAAATAAAAATCTAGAAATTATTTACGAAGAAAATCCAATATCCAAAAACCCTAAACCTAGAAAAAATAAAAACCATTTACAATTTAATTCTGAAGAAAATAAATATTGGAAAGAATTTACGTATATAGGAAAAGAATCACTCCTATAATATATACAACTATGTCGAGCACTTTCCCTCCTTAAAATCAGACCTTTGGATAAATTTTATAGAAGATACGAGCACTGAAAGGATAAGATCCGACCACCAGAACTATGGTTCGTTTAGCTCCCATCCAAACTGGTAGCAAGCAAGTTCTGAAAATACTCCTCTATTCGGGAAATATTTTCTCAAAATTGGTTGATAGATCTCAAAACCGGCCCATGATTAGGAGTAAAAGGCCCCATTTGTGAAGTGGGTTTTCAACAGTTTTGTCATATTCTTCATGGTTGGATTGGAAATGAAGCCCTAATTTCGCTTCTCTTACTAGGTGCGATTCAAATTCTAGAAATAAATGTGGTCTTCATTAATTTCATACCAGCTTGTATCTTTTCTCTCAACGATCCATGAATTTTTGTTGGAGATTCCTTCTTTCTCGAGAAATCCAATTCGTAATGCTAAAATAGAATAAATGATTTCCATTGCTGGCAGATAAAGATTTCCTCGTCAAACTTCAAATTGATAGCACAACCGTATTTTGATTATATTATCTTCAGTAATCTGCACGGCTTAGCATCCCAGTAAACCTGCAAAAATTATATCAATTAGCATTCATTAACCAAGGTAGAATGTAATGTAAAGTGTAAATAATATAAAATTCTCCTTTTTCCGGCTCAACAATCCGTTTTTAAATGTTTCGATACAAATGGAAGATCAACTCAAAATTATTCTCTTAGAAGTTAAGTCTCAGTAACCGTCGATTTCATTGTTGAGTGAATTGTAGCCATTGGTTTTAACAATCAAATCTATTTTCTGTGTTAATTATTTTTCAGATGAATTAAACAAAACAAAAATCCAAAATATTGGAAATAAAATGTCCACAAAGAAATTTTTAATTTTGAAAAAAAATCATTTAAACAAATCAAAATCAAAATTTAAAACCCTATGTTAAAGAAAAAATAAAATTACCAAAATGTACTGACCCGTAAATAAATTAAAATATAATATAATACAAACTTAGGGTCGGGAAAAAAATATCGTTCTGCATTGCGGATTGCAGGTTGCGGGAATAATGTTTTAAAAATGGAAAAACTAGACCTTCCTGCAATCTGTATTTAAATATTTCAGATTGCTGGAATATTAAAAATTGAACAATTAAAATCAAAGGTCCCACATCCGCAAAAATGCATAAAAATACTTGCGAAACTTGGAAAATTGGAAATTTTTATTTATTGAACGAAGTAATGAAATAACAATAGATAAAAATCTAGAAATTATTTACAAAGAAAATTCAATATCTGAAAACCCTAAACCTAGAAAAAATAAAAAAAACCATTTAAAATTTAATTCTTAAGAAAATAAATGTTGAAAACAAGTTAAGTATATAAGAAAAGAATCACTCCTATAATATGGGAGAGTTAATGAATTCCATAAATAGGTTTCTAACATAATCATTTTCCAAGAATATAAAACCCATTAAAGAATAGTAATATTTCTTTTTGCACAATAATAAATGAAAATCCTTTTAAATTTCAAAATGGAAAAATAGAAGTTATATTTTCAAAATCAAATTAGCTTATTGAAAATAAATACTTATCCATGATCAAACTAATTTCACATTCATGAATGTTGAATTTTAATCCCACAAATTTCCAAATAATTATAAAACCAAATCTCATAGAAATAAGGGAATTTAGGATTCAAACAAACTAAAACATGTGTTATTTTAATTTTCATAACATCCAATTGTGTATAAATTTAATATATATATTTAATTAAATACACAAATTAAGTTAATGAAAGTCAAACCATGAGCATGAAAATTTAAAATATTTCAATAAACTTAATCCGAACTTTAAAAATATTAAACTAACATAAGCAAACAAACCCAAAGACTAAAGTTATTTAAAATATTTACATTATGATTCTAGGCATGCAAAAGGGAAAATAAAAATCCATCAAGGTCAAACATCGAACTAATGCAATACCAAAACCATGAGAGAAGAAACCATAAGACCAATCAAAATCCCATAGTGGAGATAATAATCGTCCATCATCTCAAATAATCAGTTTATGCAGTGAAGACCAAATCTAGGTGGGGAATGTGAAGAATAACATGGTAAGTTAAGCATCAATATCATAGAACCAGCTCAAATGAATAAAAGAGAAAATATAAGCTAGAGATCAGTAAAAATGGAAACAGTATAACTAATACCAAAGATCTAAAATGTGGGAGAAGAGTTGCAGGCGTTTATTTCGCAAATATACACATCCTTTCTGCAATCCGCAATTGTGGGTTGTGGGTTGCGGAAACACAAGACACAAACTCATTATTCAAACACTTTCCGCATCCGCAATCTGCAATTGCGGGTTTCAGGGGTAACAAACCGCGATTATTGAAGAAATTTTATGTATTTGCATTGCGGGTTGCAGGTTGTGGGAAAGACAAACCTTTCTTGGAAAAAAATTTCTTTATACAAAACCAAAGGGATTTTCAAAAGGAAGAATCTCTAACTAAATCAAAACATGACAAAGGGATAAAAAGCATGATAATTAGGATAAAAACCTCAAAATGACTATGGAATTTAAACATTGCCTTTGTATGTAAAAATTGGGGCTCCCATGTTTTTTTTTTAAATAAAACATGGGATCTATTGTGGGTACAACAGGCTGGTAATCAAGTGGTTTCTACCATATTTGACTTCAAATCATTTTAATCACATGGATAGAATCGTACTTTGTGGAAGAGGAAACGAAGACCTTGGTTATCTATTAAAATCACTTATTGATTTCCCCCAGGTTGCAATGGAGTACATTGTATGATTCCTAGCATGGATCCACATTTGTATGATCGTGGCTATGCTCAAATTTGTGTTCATTTGACATAGATATACAGTGTATGTCTGGTAGCTATGTGTTAAGTTTGAGTCCTCTATCACATGGATCTACGTTGTATTCTAGTAACCATGTTTATTAATCTCTCTCATGGATCTCCCTTGTATTTTTCTACAGCCATGATGAAGATAAACTTGGTCATGAGTCAAAAGTACTGATTTATTGCATATGCCTGGTTAATGATGATCTCCGATGAATCTAACTCTTGCCTCAAAGTGATAACTTTCCCTTTCAAAGATCTCGCCTATTGTATCCCTCTAGCCTCATGATTTGGGGGGGCATTATGTTACACATAAACCTCATCATCATCATGTGATGAGGTCCCAAACATCAATTATTTCCATAAATACCAAGTTGTGAAGTGAAAATACTAGCCCTCACTTCAATATTGCATACAAAATTCCAGCACCGCTCTTGTCCTTAATACAAGGATCGTTACCCCCTTCATTAAACTTTGGTAATGCTCACTATCTCTTAACAGTAGGCGGTGCAATCACTTTTTACCCTTGTTCAATGAGCGGTTCTACCATGTCACCGCTCTGTCATAGTGGAGTAGAAGCGGTGCCTGAGGTAAAAAGTGAAAAAGAGAAGATTCCATGAAGCTTCTCGAAGGAAGGCTTCCTAGCACCCTCATCCCTACTCCTTAGGACCACTTGGACTTGAGATCCATCCTTTTGGGATCTCCCTTCCGCCTCACCCACCATTTACTCAACCATCCCTATCCTCTCAAGGCCTATAAAATCAGGCTCATACCCCATGGTTGAGGGAGAGAAAATTTATGTTGTTGCTTTAAGGTTTTGGCAAAATCAGTATGTTGAGCATAGAAGGAGCAAGTTGGAGCTTTTGGGGACAAGGAATCGACATGTGAAGGAGCATCACAACACTAAGGTGAAGGTTGTAAGATTTATTCTTCATCTTTAATGCAAATTTGGTTCCTTTCCTGTAAGATATGTTATGTTGTAATCATGTGTTTTACTGTTGGATTCCTTAGTCATTGACATAGAATTGTGGATTATATTCTGGTGCTTTTTTATCTTGTTTTCTTGTGATTATTGAGGTACATCTGTGAAGAACCATCACCATAGGAAATAGCTACATCACTACATCAAAGGGACTCATTCCAAATCTCCACAAATTCCAAGCGAAGTCTTCCATCTCTGTTGTAACTCATTTTTTCTAGATCTGAACCATTCAGACTAGAGGAACATCTCTTGTCCCCAAGAGGTGCGTTTTTCTTAGCAACAAAGATCCCTCTCTAGAAGGAAATAATCCAGCTTTCTTTCTTAAAGTGGTTCTGTTGTTACCTTGGGATTTTACCTTCTACAACCTAGGTATATTCTCAGTGTTAACACCAACTTTCATATAACTAAGTGTAACATGAAGACAATGCAAGCATTCTCGGCACTCTATATAAGAATGCACATTATTGAAATTAACATTAGAGTAGCAAGCAAGTAATAGAACAGTAATTGGTTCGAATTCTTGCATATTAGCTTTGTATGTGTGTATATTTATTTATGTAGTGTATTTCCTTCTTTTCTCATTAGTATTATGCTTCTGCCATAACAGTACTCAATTCATTCAGTCGAACTATTGTCCCCGTCATGTACATGGGCACCCGGATCATTGGTATCAGAGCCGATTCACAGCTTGTTCGTGTTTAAGTCATGCATAGACATTTCTATCGAGGTTACCTGAATTATGCTTATTCAAACATGCTCACAAACTCAACAATCCAAGTAGACACTACCTTCGAATTCATAGTATCTATCAACTCGCACCACTATATCGAAGATGGCCGAAGAAACAGACAATAGACAGGAAACTAATGAGAGAGAGAAACTCATAGAGAAATCACTCGATCGATAGCAAACATAAATGTTCTCCCAGTTTCATGAAATTCTCATGCGATTCACTTCGACATCAGGAGGATTCTTGACAAGATCCAACTCTGACAAAATTAGTCAATTCAAGGTGCAAATGAACTTGTACATACCGAATCTAGAAGAAAAAAATGACGCGAAATACGTAGACAATTGGGTACAACAACTGGAATCCTATTACTATATGAATCAACTCTTAGAAGATAAAAATATCACCATTAGATCTTTAAATATGTCTACCTCTATGCATTGTTGATGGGATAACCTATCGAAAAAGATGGAGAAATATGGACACCCCATAGATACATGTGAGAAATTCGTCGAGTGCATCCATAAGGATTTCTACCCTCCCAAGTACATTGAACAATATTATAATAAGTGGTAGCAGATAAGGAAATGGAAATACATGTCCATGCAAAGTTACATCGACGACTTCTATCAACTCATGGCTAGACTTGGTGTTCAAGAAGAAGAAAAATTGCTTGTTCTAAAGTACGTCAGCGGATTGACCCCATACATTTAGCAAGAGATGTATTTTATGACTGTTAGTACGCCTACAGATGCATTCCACTATGCCAGTAATATTGAATCCAAGTAGAAAAGAAAATCATGTTTCACAACCAAGCCAACAAATCAAACATCTGACAACAAGTCACCAACTGACTCCAAAAAATCAGGACACCCTTCTCAGCTAACCTTTCCAAAGCAAGATCATGGAATAAAACACTTTCATAAATACAAGTGGGAACGTAGAAAAAAACCCCTACTAGGAAATGGTGTTATTTCCACAATTCATCATGGCATGATACATCTGAATGCAAGGCATAGAAGACATTTTTGGCAATTTTTTCTGACTCTAACTTCTCCAACAAAACCTTGGTAGAATTTGACTCAAAAGCATTGACCCTTTTTACATCGACATCGACCGATCCAACAGCCTCGGCTATCATCGATGAGGAGGAACAAGAGTTCATGTTACATACAGAGATATGGGTTAAAAATAATCCATTACATTTGATTGTGGATAATGTGTTAGGATTTATAATCCTCCCTTGTCCATATATATTCTATTAGATCATTTTTGCGTAACTTAGGAGTCTTTTACTTGAGTTTGGTGCCACCATGATATTGGTGCCACTGGTGCCATTGGTGACACCATGATATTGGTTCCACCGGTGCCATTGGTGCCATCGGTGCCATTGGTTCCACCGGTGCCATTGGTGCCACCGATACCAACCACTAGAGTGTGGGGGACACATATATAGGCTAACTTCCACTTACTACATGTTTATGCATCAGTTAATGTGCCTCTGAGACCAATTCCTACATTTCAGGAGCCACTTTGAGTGTCAGCGGCATCCTCCTTCAATTGTTTGTGGTAGGTAAGTAGTTATGCTAAGTTAAACTCATGTTACATTCAATTAGATGACTTTAAGTTCAGTTAGCACCAGTCTTGCATGGTTGCATGGGAGTAGGCGGCATTTATCACCTACCTCATTAGTTTAACTGGTTTAATTGATTGATAGACTGAATTAGACATGTGGACTTAAACTAGTGAGCTCCAATAGTGATTTAGATACTTTTAGTTAGCCAATCAGTTAGGATTGAGTTGGTAGATTCAAATCTTATCCACATTATTCAAATTATCCTTTATGTAACACTGTTGTATACTGTTGTAATTAATGAATATTAATGTTGTAATTTACTAATCAATTCTTATCAATTTTATCTAAAATTTGTCTTGTTAAGTGTACATTGTTCTTACTATACCACTGCGAAATTATACCTTTCAATTGGACTCATTTTCTGTAGATCAATGGTTCAATAATTCAAACATGGTATCAGAGCCTTCTTCAGGCTAGAAGCAAGTATGTCCAATCTCCATTGTACACCAGGAGAAACTAGTTTTCCACATAAATCCTGCAATATTTTCCTTGTTAACTCTGGATTAGTCCAGAGAAGTCTGTGCAGGTGTGATGGGCCCTAATAAAGTGTACATTTTGAGATGGAAGGCTTGAAAGTGAGATGATTGTGATTTTTTTTTGTAGTGATACATGCAGGTACCTGCATATATTTTTGAAAAATTGACTGCTCAATAGAAAGATTGATGGATTCCTCAGCTCTTGTACCCCGCATCCTTACACCCTTCAACTATGTTTATTGGACGACAGATATGCAAGTCTCCTTACACAATATTGTCTTGTTTAGGATCACAATGGGAAGAGAGACAGAGCCCCATCACCCTACTAATAAAAATAAGCTCTTGAATTGGTTGGATGAAGCCTTTGGCTTCCTATGCTCTCATATCTCTCTGGATCTTCCCTTCCACCTTGAGCAATTGAAGACTCCGAAGGAAGCTTGGTAGAAGCCAGAATCATTGTCTGTCAAACAAGATGAGCTTCGAGGGAACATATTGGAGAATGATCTCATCGCAATGCATCCCAATAGTTTCGAAACTATCCAACAGTTTTTCACAAAATTCAAGTCACTAGCACTACAATGTAAACAATGCGAAATAGAGAGGAAAGATGAGAATCTAGTTCTATCAATATTGAGAAATATTGGCTCAGAGTACTTTATCTTTGTCTCTACCTTTAATTTCAGAAGAGATTTCATCCCCAATTGGAATATTCCTTCTCTATATGACTTTGTTGAGTCATTAATAGAGGATCATGACAACTTTGTTCAAATGGGATTGATTCAAACCTCCAAGAATCAATATCTCTTGATGTTAGATTCATACAATGTGCAAGCCAGAGGGAAGAACAATGGGAAGAAAACCAAAGCCAATGATTCAAAGCTAAAAGAGAATCATAGATCTTCTGATGGATCCTATGGTTCCAGAAAAGTGAATACTAAGTGTCTATATTGTATGAGAGGCTTTCATCCATAAATATAGTGCATGAAGAATACCCTCGACCAGTTAACAACACTCTTTGAACAAAACAATATTTCCCTTCCACAAGGTGTAGAGATTCCTGATGCTGGTGAGCAGAATAAAGAATATGATATGTTCCTTGCTTTGAAATAATTCCACACTCCATCGAAGGATTACTTGATAGATTATAGAGCATCCAACCACATGGTTACCTCCATGGAATCCTTCACCACTCTCACTCTATCAGGAGGACCTAGCACTCATATGGGAGATGAATCCCAAATCCCAGCTACTAGGAGAGATTCTATTCAAATCCATCATCATGATTTCAATAATGTACTCTATGTTCCTTCTCCTATGGCAAAGAAATTTGTTCAAGATGAAGAAGAAGCATAATCTTCAACATAGTAAATTTGAATTGAAGAAAGTCTCCTTGGAGTGACTCCTTATCCTCTTGCTCTGGAAGTTTATGAGATATATGAAATCTCATATTATCATATAGGTTATTTAGAAGAATACATTTGAATATATTTTACTGATTAGAAACTCTCCTTGCATTCTATGAAAACACTCTCTAGTGATTCTTTTATTTTAAATTATGTGCAAAGTTTTCTAGTAATTGTTTCAGAAAATGAAGAGGAATTTGATTTTTCTATCTCTAATGTTGTTGTTGGTGTCCTGGAAAGTAACAATTTAGATGTTTTGTAAGAAATATCATATTTTAGGAGTGATCCATTCACTCTCTTTGATCTATATCTTCCAACAAATTCCTACATTATTGCATGCACCAATACTCAGAATTTTGTTGAAGAAGGAGAAAAATGTGCATCCACCATTTCGATGGGGCACTTGGAACCATTTTTCCACACCCTTGGATCTGATATGACCTTATTTGTATCTGATATGAACTTATTTGGTTTTATTTTTAAATTTTAAGAGCCTCCAGTCATGCTTGTAGTTGTTCTCATCAATTTTTGTGTGAAAAATCAAGCACCGCAAGTCTCTTTCAAAATTGTTGTTGGGGATTTGATGTCAGTTTTATCTCGTGAGTTTGATGATATTATATTTTTTGAATCATTGGTTATTTTTGAAGCTATATCATATTATGGATCTCAATCATTTACTCTCCATAGTTATAGGGCTTCTCTACCTTTCTACATGATCACATGCTCCTCTCCTCACATAACTAGAAAAGATGGAGACATTCTGCATTCACCTAGACACTTGCTCCTAACACTTGGAGCTGATTTTACCTCACATGGTTTTATATTCAAGGATGAAATATATCAGTTTCTTTGTTTTTCCTCACATGGTTTGAATTCTCAAGAAATTTTCCTCTCTCATCAGTTGATCTCAGTTGCTCTACATGGGTCCAGTATTCATCTTGCAACTGTCTATGTTTATGATTCATCTAAGCATACTCTTCTTCTTCCAAAGAGGAAAAGTCCTCCATACATAATCATTTACTTTAGAGAGGTTCACATGCACAGTATCAGTATGCTACTGCACAAAATAATGAAGATATTGCATTTGATGCTGCATAGTGCTACAAATTGCAACAAAATGTTTACAAGTGTTTACCCAAAGAGGAAACTTTTCTCTTAAGTATAGCTTGCTTTCCATGTTTCTGCTTATTTTGAGGGGGGGGGTTCCCATGAGGTTTTCCCCATTTCTCTTAGTTTATTAAGCACCTTTTAATTCTTTTATATTTTAATGGGTGACTTTTGGCATAGTTTCCAAGGCCCAAAGTTGTCCAAGTTAGGATTAAGGGGGGGTGTTAGGATTTACAATCCTCCCTTATCCATATATAGTATTTTAGATCATTTTTCCTAACTTAAGAGTCTTTTAATTGAGTTTGGTGCCACCATGATATTGGTTCCACTGGTGCCATTGGTTCCATTGGTGCCACCGGTGCCATTGGTGCCATTTGTGCCATTGGTTCCACCGGTACCAACCACTAGAGTGTGGGGGACACATATAGAGGTTAAATTCCACTTACTGCATGTTCATGCATCAGTTATTTCTCCTATGAGACCAATCCATACATTTTAGGAGCCACTATGAGTGCCACCAGTAGCCTCCCTCAGTTGGTTGTGGTAGGTATGCAGTTATGCTAAGTTACATTCAGTTAGATGTCTTTCAATTCAATTAGCGCTAGTATTACATGGTTTAATGGGAGTAGGAACTATTTCTCACCTACCTCATCAGTTTAATTGGTTTAACTGATTGATATACTGAATTAACATGTGGAGTTAGACTAGTGATCTTCGATAGTGATTTAGACACTTCTAGTTAGTCAGTCAGTCAAGACTGAGTTGGTAGATTTGAATCTTATCCACATGATTTGAATTCTCCTTTATGTAACATTGTTGTATATGATGAAAGATTGATTCTGGGATCCATTAAATTCTTGAACCTGTGGTTTATGAGCCCACATGTGGAATGATAACATCCATGGTAGCAATGAAAAACTTGCTCTATATTAAAAATTCCAAATCAAGCTTTGTATCTAAACTAACGATCTCCAGTAAGTCTAGCAGTCTTGCAAAGTATTCCAACGTGTTGAGCTATGTAGGATCATCATCTATCACTTCATTCTAGCGCCAATAAATTCCATATAGCATGTCAGAAACTTTCATCATATACAAGAAATAAACTACATGCCCAAGTTTCAATCGCATGATTTGTCATCAGACAAAAGGAAGGTCCATCAAGTTCCTATGTCAAATATACCCTTGATGTTATGCATCACCTTACCCCTTGCACGTAGCTCTCCATTATTGAATGTTAGACCAGGGTTCAAACCGAGATGGTCTTTTCGTTTTCCAGAGTTGGCATGGAGTTCCCATGGAAACCCATTATAAGTTTAGATGCCAAGAAGGATATGGTCTCATCATGGCTTTTATGGGCTAGGACCAGCAATCCAAATGGTCAAAAAACACCTATACTAATTTCTCATCCTCCAATGCTACAGTTGTAGACTCCATTGCCTTTGACCACGTCCATGGTAGTGGAATCTAGGAATTTAGTAACGAGCTCAATATCCAACTGAGCAGCCTCAACTATTTTGAATTCAACCACAGATCCTGGATGAAGCAGCTCTTTTTCGACAACAAGCTCAATGAATCGTCTGCAAGGAAACCACCATCATTTTTTGAGATCATGATTCAAATAGTAATCTCCCTTATATCATCCTTTCAATGGATCATCATCAATCCATTTTTTGATCGATGGTGAAGAACCTACAATTCGATCTCTCCTTGCTCACAATATCATATTATCACATGCACTCATGAACTTCACATGCAGGCTTATGTATAGAGACACAAATCATATAGAATTCAAAAATACAAAATAACACCTAATTTCTCATTATATCGAGCTAGAATTAAATTACACAACAATTATGGGCCTGGCCTATATTTTACATTGCATAGGCTCTCTCTAAACAAACAAGATTACACTTAAATAACAAAATACATCTTGGATTAGATCACTGAAATGATTCGATCAAATCTCACAAATTGCTATTGTTACGGAGAGAAATTCCTATGGCTTGGGGTACCACAACAGACAGCTAGACTCCAAAAATCAATCTTTCCCAATATGCAATAGAAATAAAATGTCTAACACTAAAGGATCGAACCTCATACCTTATTCTAGACGGTTGAAGTAGATCCCCGTTGAGCTTTCCAATCTTCAGCTTGAATTGATATAATACTTCCTCAACAATAAGTAAACAATACAAGCATACTATATATCATGGTGTTAGATCTATTCTAGCATATATAATCAATAATGTAAAAGCATTTGACATATTCCAATGGATACAATATTCATTCAAATACACATTACTGGACAGGAAAAGATATTTCTATTAATATGAATCAGAGATTACAAGTGACAACCTCTGACGGCACGTCTGCGAACCGGAGAAACTGAATCCCCCACTTGGGCCTCCACCACCTAAATCCTCCATCACTCAAATAGCAAGCTCACTAGAAAAAGGCAAGCTTGGGAAGAACACAACAGTGCTCCAAGGGACAAAGGGATGCAGACTCAAGCATAAGTTCTGGCAACAATGGACTATAGTTTCGTTACTCTCAATTCTCTCTTATGCTTTCAATGTCTCAAGGGGTTCCTTATATAGATTTTCAAAGGGATACTGAAAGGTCGAATCCATGTGATCTCAAGGCATATGGAAGGCCAGAAGTCATATGAGTCAAATCCAAGTCAAGGAAAACTCCAAAAGGATTTGGATTATGCACACATCCCGATGTACGCGACTATAGGGGTCATATCCATGTACGTATGCAGTTATTGGGGTAAAAGCCGCGTATATCACTTTTCTTATGTTTTTAGGGATGATCAAGGACACATCAAAAGGCAAAAAGTAGTCCATAGGGGCTAATGAGTCTGCAGCAGGACAGGGGAAGGCCATACAATGTGTGATTCACCTAGTGTGGTGAAATCCGCTATAACATATGCCCCCTAATGTATGAGATCAGAGGGGTTATACGATGGCCGAAATACATTATAAGTCCATCCCAGAAGTGGAGTGATGAAGGTACCCAAATGGAAGACCAGCCACCCAATCAGCATAGTACAATAATACAACTCTGCATATAACTGCAAATACATATAGCAGTCTCAGATACATAAGAGTACAATGGCCATGAATAGGCATGAAACATGATAACACATATGTGGTCATCGCCACATACAATATACATAGATCAGAATCTCCATGATGAAGATATACAAAGGACCATGATATCCACAAAGGCTGAAGATATACAATAGATCAAGATATCCATAGTGGCTGGAAATGTCTGACATATACTGGAACAAGTCACGAGAGCTGAAATCTCATGAACACTGGCACGATCAAGGAGGTAGCATATGATAGATGCCACCAATCTGGAAGGTCTTCTACACACACCGCTATGAGTACATGTCCTACTATGCGAATAGAGGTGTCGAGGTCAAACATAGTAGTCCATCGTCTGATTAACGGTCATTGATGTATACCGTTAATAGATGCAAGATCACCCACCGATAATGAAAATGGGAATCAAGGTACTAGAGTGCAAACTAACAAGTGTGAATAAATGTGTTGAGGTCGAACACTTGAGAGAATCCATCGATCAGGGGACATTGATGTATTCCCAAAACTGTTGATGGTGAGAGAACCTGCCACTGATGACTACAAGTCTCAAGGCACTCAAAATGACTCTAGACTCCAATCCCAGAATAAATGATCTGAAGTTGATGCGATGAAATCCGTTGGAAGGAGGGCATTAGGGCATCCCCCATCATCCAAAACGAGGTACTCAGCAAGGCTGTATAATGTGGAAGGACTCGATCATAAGGTGCATGAACCAGTAACTGTACCAGGAATGGCCGACATGCAAAGTCAAGATAACTGAAGAATGGCCGACTCAGGTTTCAACTTCCTTCGAATAAGAGCATAACGGCATATGGTGACTGAATGAAGGAAGCATAGAATCGATATACAAACTGGGACATCTCTATGATGCAGGAGGCATCAATAGAGGCTCCATAGGGACTGGAAGCATAACCAGTCGGTGGAGATAAACTCAGATAAACGAGTACAGCTCCTAAATTCAAACTATAACCCAACCAATGGATGTGATATACAGTGCTTTGTTTGAAGGCGACACAACTCGACAGCTGCCAAAGATAATATCTTTCCTTGTCCGACTTTTTGGTTTTTTTATTTTTTTGGACTTTTTCAGTTATTTGAAAAGCTTGAAAAAAGAATAAACTAGATTTATAGTTACAAATTAGGAGGAGATGAGTGTCATTAGGGCAAACAAACTAGTTCCAAGCAGTGGAACATACCTATGCTCAATGCAAGGATACATGTGTAGGATATCGACACTCGGGGGAAAATCCCCTCCCGGTAAAAAGGGAATCAAGCTGTGAAGGATATAAAGGAAGGCTCTGCATGGCTAGACATGAGACAAGCTCGGGCTATATGGCTGAAACGCAATGTCAGGGGAGCCGGCATAAAGCTCAATAAGATAGGAAAAGCTCATGATAATGCATCCACAACTTGATACAAGGGAGTCCAGGGGATCATGGCCAGCATAAGATCAAGAGGAGTATGAGGCTCTTGCGAAATGTCATGGAAATACTATAAAACGGACTCCCACACCCTAAAGGGAGAAACATCGGCATGGGCACCAAATGCAAATAAGGCGCTAACTAGGGTACCCATGTAAGGTGAGGCTCTACCACTCATATCATGCCACTTCTAGAGCAGTAAGAAGGTTCTGTGACATAATAGAGTGGGTTCGTACCTAAGGATATAGTGACATGGTCATAAGGTCATGAAAAATGGAAACGGTGGTGGACCTAACCTATATGCCAGTGTAGACATGATACCTGAGATGGGCACGAATGGATCAATCCAAAGGCTGAAACGACACTGCAAATGGTCTTCTACATCACAAATTATGTCAAAAATGGTCCAAAATGGTTAGAAACTGTCAAAACTATAGGAAAGGGGGTAAAAATTTTCAAATATTTGAAAATTTTTCTATAAATAGTAAAAAATAGAAATCATTTGAAACTTTTACCCATTGGAGCTTTGATTTTCAACTGCAAATTCCAGGAGATCCAGCCGACGGAATTCACAACCGTTTCCTCCAGGTATTTACTCATGCTCTCAGCTTACATTTCAATACAATTTTTACAAGTTTTCATGGTCAAATGAGGTTGTTAAGGCCAATTCTACATGAGCGCTGCGGCCCACGCGGGTATCGAAGCTTTTTCCGCATATAGGGATGGCTATACACGGAAAAGGGGCTAGAAACCGCGTACATACGCGGTTGTTTGAAAAACAATCGCGTATGATGCCGCACAAATGGATTTACAAGAATCTAATGGACATTTGGTCAATTTCTCATGTAGGATGGTGCTAGAGTAGCGAAAGCACGAGCATGGTGAAGTAGAGGAAGCAGTAAGGGCCGACATAATGGCTCAAGAAGCTCTAAGAAGATGCGGACTCTACAAGTTTTGGTGCCTAGGTGGCTTGAGGGCCAAACCAGGACTGCTACAGATGTTGTTAGACTATTGGGATCCAGACTCAGAGTCCTTCCGGATAGACGGTATGTCCCTCACCATTGATGTGGAGGATATCTACTTTATCACAGGTCTATCTAGATGAGGGGAGGTGGTGAACCTTCATTCCCGAGGTGGGCCAGGTCATGGGATTACTATCGATGAGTACATAGCTGTGTACTGCTACCTAGATACTGAGAAGGTGGGGAGTCAAGTTCCCACCAACGCTATACAGGTGTGGGGCCTAAAGGCCATACTATTGACGCTTGGTAGGATAGCAGGCTTAGCATCACTCCATCATGCCTCTCGGCCATTGATGTTCTATGCGATGGAGTGTATGAGACCGACCATATATGAATGGAGTACTACACTACTGAGCAACATGAAACATCAGCTCAGTGAGTGTAAGGCAGGTAGGATATGGAACTTCGGGTTCAGTAGTATTTTGAGCACGTTTTTCTTCAAGTGTGTTCCAGGATTGAGCCCTAGAGTGGATGTTCCTCTCCACGGGGTTCGAGATCTAGCCCAACGACATTGGGCAGATGCGATGCGCAGACTGGGGGGTGGTATGGTGGCCAACCCTTATCCAGCTGAGTTTTTTCCATGGTGGCGACGACAGATTGTTGCCATAGATGACTACCCCTATGCAGGGATAGATTTCTAGGGGGATCCAGACATGCCATTGCCACCAGGATTAGCATATGGAGACATAGGTAACGAATCTCGACCCTCACTCTTTTTTAAAATTTTTGAAGTATTTAATTTTTTTTTGTGTTTTCTTGATTATATGGAATCAAAAAGACATGTTTTTGGGTGACAATACATAATGATATCTACCATTCATGTACAGATGTGGGACTACGGCGACCAGAGGGCTTCCCACATCATAGACGGAGGGGAAGAGGAGACGATATCACCGGTGTGGATGCGGAGCGAACGCTCCAAAACATCCATACCAACTTCGTGCGACTTACTCATATAGTTCCCATGGTGCAAGTCGAAGACTTTCCTGAGGCCATGCAGCGACAGGTGGTGGGTGTACCACGCGCATGGGTACGTTTATTCCAGCGGCTAGCTAGAGCCGTAGTGACGTATCATGATCACAACCCTCCTCCACGTCCACAGCACTAGACACCTGGGAGTGTATCTATTTTGTACTACCGTGTATATGATGGTGGCTTTCAAAGCCCCAATTTTGTATTATGACACTATGTATTACCACATTTTTGATAAAAAAGTTTTATGGTGATCGGTTTATTTATTTACATGTGTAAAAATTGTGCTTATGATTAATTTATGATGAATGAAACAAATGCCAATCTAACACGTAGTTAGCATATGAGTCAGCAACTTGATTATAATTTCTTGGAATGTGTATATATGTTATACTCTCAAATTGCCATTCTAACAATCTCACACGTAAGAATATTCTCAATAATGTCAGATCTTTAACATGGTACAAACCATTGAGCTATGACACTACTAACTCTGAATCAAGACGTACCTCAAGAGAGAGAACACCATGCGAAATGGCATCCCGTAGAAGCTCGATAACGACACTATATTCAGCAACATTGTTGGAAGATGGCCGTAGACATACACCTCCTGAAGACAGTACTTGACCCATAGGAGTATAAATCACCCAAGCAACTGAGGCTGAGTGCTGAGTGTGATGGCTTGCACCATCCATGAATCCTATGTAGGTGGAAGATTCCATTGACATCTGCCACAAGAAACAGAAACTAATCACAAACCTCACGATAAACACGACCTAACTATGCAAAAAAGCTGTACAATAATATACAACAAACAGCCTTGGCTAAAGATCATGCATAGTATTTATTAATATAGAGCCCATTTCTAGGCTCCACCAAGACTGTCCCTTCGTAATCCACTAACTCGTAGGCACCCTTCTCTAATACACGCTTGACCATGTAAGGACCACGCCACATAAGATTGAACTTCCCTGCCCCCAAGGGTTCTTTCGATTGATCCCACAAAAGGACCAAGTCTCCCTCACTAAGCACTCTCGGACAGACAAACTTATCGTATTGTGCCTTTACGCGACGCTTATTAACCTCTAGAGTCACCAAGGAATCTCTACGCTGCTCATCGAGTTGCTCAAGGTGAACCAAACGCTCCTCCAAAGGCGAAGTGTCTGGTAAGAGTTCCACAGCTAACTTCAATGAAGGAATCTCGCATTCAACCGGCAATATCAACTCCACTCCATGCACAAGCTGATATGGAGAAAAACCAGTGGCAGTCTTAACCGCTGTTCGATATGCCCACAAAGCAGGGTATAACATAATATGCCAATTCGTCTTGCTTTGCGCGATGGTTCATTGGAGAATGGACTTAAGTGATTTATTCACTGCTTCAACCTATCCATTCGCTTGAGGATAGTAAGGAGAGGAGTGCTCTTGCTTATACCCTAACTTGGATGCCAACTCTTCCATCATACGGTCCTGAAAGTGCGAGCCATGGTCAGTGACAAGCTCTCTCGGAATCCTGAACCGAGTAATGATTTGGTTGAATACGAAGTGAGTGGCTGTCTCACCATCGGATTTTACTGTAGGCATTTCCTTAGCCCATTTCATGAAGTAATCAACAGCCACTATGATATGATGGTGCCCCCCAGCCGAATCTGGGTTGCAATCCACAAAATTGAGCCCCCATTTGGTGAAGGGACTGGCAGTGATAATAGGGTGTAACGGGGTAGGTTTTGAGCACATATTACTTGCGAACACCTAGCAAGGGTGGCACCTCTTGACTGCTTCAATAAAATCCTTGAAGATCGACGGCCAGAAATAACCCGCTCTCAAAATCTTTTGAGCTGTAGAAAGCCCAGATAAATGACCACCACACGCCCCTTCGTGGCAATCATTAAGCACTACCTCAGCCTCATCATGAGTTAAACAACATCGTAAAAGGGAATCTACTCCACGGCAGTACAAAGTATTGTCCACTATGAGGTAGTTCTTAGAGACGTGACATAATTGTTGTCGTTCATCTCGCGAGAGGTGAGTAGGGGTCCTCTGTGTTTGTAGATATACTATGATATCCCCATACCATGGGTTAGCCATTGAGATTAAGAAAATGTGTTCATCAACGAACGTATCTTCACATACCAACTCCTCGGCCTCACTCGGAAAATCCGATATGAGCTCTGCAAAGATTAAATATTTCTTCGATTTTTCTGAAACAAATTCAAGATCAAACTCTTGCAGGATGACAATCCATTTATTATACTTTCCTCCAATCATCCTACGTGTGAGGATGAATTGAAATGGAATGACATGGGCCACAACCAAGGTCTGGTGAAGGAGAATATAATGTCTCAAACGCTGCACCGCATGTACGGTAGCTAAGGCAAGCTTCTCGACATGAGAATACCGAATCTCTGCGTTAATAAGGTTTCGGCTCAGATAATATATGACATGCTCCTAGAGCTCCTCATCCTCTTGAACCAAAACCATACCAATCGTCTCTAAAGATGGGGTCACATATAATAGGAAATCATGGCTATAATCCAGAGGAATAATCACTGGGCCCAATGCTAGGGCTCGCTTAAGTGCATCGAAGGACTCCTGGGCTCGCTCATCCCACTCAAAGGGAGTATCCTTCTTCAAGAGACGCATGAAACCTCTAGTCAAATTGGAAAAGTTGACAACAAACCTTCGTAAGAAGTTTGCCATGCCTTGCAAACACTGAAGATGACGAATATTGCGCGGGGGAGACAACTAAAGTATTGCCTCAACCTTCAAAGGGTCAACTCTTATACCCTCTTTCGAAACGATGAATCCTAACAAACGACCTAAATTCATGCAAAAGATGCACTTATGAGGGTTTAATCTAACAGCATAGTGGCGGCACCTTTCGAACACCAATCTCAAGTGATAAGAATGACGCATCCTCATGCGAGAATGAGCAGCGAGGTCATCCAAAAATACTTCAATAATAGACTTGAGATCGTGGAAGATCAAGATCATCGCCCGCTGAAACGTAGCTCCGATGTTTTTAACGCCAAAAGGCATTTTTCGATACGCAAATGTTCCCCAAGGACAAATAAATGTGGTCTTGTGTTGGTCCTCGGGTTTAATTTGGATCTGATTATACCCGGAAAAGCCATCCATAAAGGAGAACACCTCACTACCCACACACTCATCCAAAATCTGATCTATAAACGGTGTGGGAAAGTTATCCTTAGGATAGGCACGATTTAAATCATGGAAATCAGTGCATATACGGATCAATCCCTTCTTCTTATCCACCAGAACGGGGTTTGAAACCCACTCCATCAAGGGAACGGGATAGATGAAACCAGCTTTCAATAGCTTCTCTATCTCTGCCTTTATGGCGGGTGCTTTCCTAGGATTCACCGCGTGTAAATGCTGTTGAATAGGCTTAGCGTTGGGGTAATTTTTAATCTCATGCTCGACAATTCAAGGGTCAATCCCTGGCATCTCATTGTAAGACCAAGCAAAAATATCACGGAATTCCTTGAATAGATTGGTATACTCTAGAATCTCATCTTGGGAACAATCTGCCCCAATGTAGACATTCTCAATTGTACCAGGATTGCGAGAAATGTTGATAGGAATAGTTGACAATATGTTCTTCATGTTTCCATCATCCATCGGACCAGGAGAGCTTAATGGAACCATAGGTCTACCAATTTTCTGACTAAGAATCTCCCTATAATCCTCATGCTCCAGAAGGTCAAGCTCTAGAAGGAAGTATGATCTATGATGAAGTTCCTCCCATGGTGGCTCAACTCCCGACATAGCCTCGATAATCGCTTCATTTGAAGGGAAAACCGTACCAAGGTAGTCGTGGGCATAAGAAGACTGTACTGCCCATGCCGGCAGCACATAGGGGTCTTCCTCCTCCATCCACGAAGAGAAAGAACAAGGCTCTGCAGCAGACTAGAGATTAGCTTGGTAAGCTATCATCACTGTAGGCAATGGCATGTTCATCTCAATGGCCTCACTCGAAGGACTTGGTGAAGGAAGAATCCAAGGTTCTCCCATATGACTCGTGCGAAAAGGAACCGATCTCGTAGACGTCGAAGCACCATCGAAACTAGATCCTATCATGAGGACAGGTGCAGGACAACTAAAGGTTCCCATGAGGGATGGATACATGCCTACACCCACACTCCCAGTTGCCGGCTGGGAATGTTCAACTTTCAGAACTGAAGCTCCCGAAGATGCAGTAATAGGTGGATTCTTGAATGCCATTTGATCAATCATTACAATCTTCCCGTTATGTGGAAAGCATACAATGCGAAACACAGAAGACGCAACGGCTTGCATACTATACATCCAATTCCTTCCCAGTAAGAGATTGTAGTCAAGGGGTGCATCAACCACCTCAACCTCTATCGCAACGGTCTTCCCTCCCAAATGGACTTTAAGGAAAGGAAGGATACCATGTGGCCTAAATGATCTCCCATCAAAAGCAGTTAACATGGTCATAGATTTTGACAACTCAGGAGAACCGAGACCCTTCCAACAAGACAAAGACATCACAGAAGCAGCAGCGCCCTCGTCAATCACAGTACGCTTGACGGTCATATTAAGAAATTCCACATGCACCAAAAGGGACACATAGTAGAGAAAGCGAGGCTGATGTCCTGCGGTTTCAAATTTGATCACTGAGGAAGAATCATCACCATTCACACCAAGAGCGAAAAGCAAAGCCTTCCTTTGCGACAGACAACTTTGAAGCACTTCCAATGCAGACACTGCACAAGGAGTATGGCCCAAGTCCTCGACAACTGAATAATTCTGGACGGCTTGGGCATTTGGGTTATGCCCCGAACACTTAAGTACCCCCTTAGGAATGCGAGGTGTAGCCTCAGGTTTATCCGCAGGTTTCTCAATGCACAAAGGGGTTCCTGGTGGATCAGGTTCTTTGCCTGGGCTGGGTTGTGACAAAGTATAATATTTCACACGTGTCACAACTTTCATGGCACGGACCATATTAATGCACCCACGATCACTAGTCTCAGTTGGATCATCATCACTAGATTGATCATGGGACTTCAAGTTCATATTCTGGTTATGCGGTAAAGGGTTCATTAACACAGCTGGGCCCTATGCTATGAACTTCGAAGATTCATCCATTCTAGGGCACAAGTAAGTGAGGTGATCGTCCTTACATAGCTTGCAAGGAAACTTAACCTTATGTTTAGTCTGCTTGTCCCCCCCAGCATTTTTACCGTTCTTGTCATTATTATTGGCATTCTCGTTCTTATACCCACCCTTCATATTATTATTGTTTTACCCTTTTTTCTATTTCGTCCTGGTTGCTGGTTACCCTTCTGGTCGGACGATTGCACAGCAAGTACATTCATCGTTTGGGCAAGCTGAGACGAAGCCGTAGCTTGTCTCGAGGCAGATTGGTTGATTAACAACTGAGCAACTTGTTTCACAACTGAACCTGCAGGTTTCTTACTTGCACAACCCACAATGCCGTCAGCATGTGGTCCAGGTTTGACCTTGGGATCGAAACTAGAACGAGGAGCGTTGGGTATAATCTCATATAACAAACCATACTGAGCATAGATCAAGTCCAGTTCCTGCACCCTAAAGATTGCTTGTTCCTCATTCTGCACTCCGGATGTGGAAACATCCTTGGCTATATATGGCAATAAAGATTTGAGGAACCACTCAAGGAGGAACTCCGGTGGTATAAAGGCTTTAATTAATCTCTTCGGTCTACGCCACTCCTGAATATGATCAAAAATATGGGTGGCTTTATCTTGCCGAAATGTTGACAAGAGTTTAGTACCAACATCATAGCGCACTGGTAGCTGGAAGTGATTAAGGAAATTCATCGCAAGGTCGTTGAACAAAGTAAAGGCACCCCTAGGTAACTCTATATACCATTTCGTCGCAGGCCCTGTGAGGGTACATTGAAATAGTCTCAAACGGACTGAGTCCTTATGCAAGGAATTGGAAGAGCACCATAGGTGGAATGTCGTAACGTGTTTGCTCAGATCCTCTCCTGGTTTTCCTTCGAACTTAGGTATGTCCGAAGAAAGCTTGGTAGGGACAGCCAGCCAAGCTGGGTTATGAGCCACAGGATCGTTCGTAAGTCTCGATAAGTCAGGTAGATTGAGTGTCATGAGGAAAGGGAGCCTAGGATGATGAGGCCTATGGACCGCTCCCTAGTTCATATAGGATTGATTACCACCATGACCTTGGCCATTGTGACCTCCTCCTGTATGACCCGTATAAGGTGGCGTGGAAGCACCATAATGAGGTGGACCTTGACTTGTAGGAGCTACAAAGTCGTAATTAGGAGAGTAAGCGGGTTGTGAATACCCACCTCCATAAGGTGAAGAAACCTGTCTATACTGTGTCCCATAATAGGGTCCATAGGTCATCTCTTGTGATGCCCCATGAGACACTCCATAGGTAGGGATATACATTCCGGAAGTAGGAATATCCATACTCGAAGTAGGGATATATGTCATGGAAGTAGCAATCTGACCTCTAGAAACATGAACATAACCTCCCGAAACCACGGGTGGTATGTAGGCTTGAGACACAATTGGTCTAGTAATCGCAGTATGGATCTGACTCATAGCTACGTGCCGACTCGAAGGACCACGGGAGTAAGGTGGAGGGTTTACATTTGAATAACTCGCAAGCGAGGATGAAGGAATCTCTGTAAGAAGATATGTACTAGTGCCTATCGTCACTCGTCTGGGACCTGGTATCCCTATCGGATCACTAACTCTAGAACTAGGAGGTATATAAGATGTAGCTTCCACCACTGGGATGGAAGGTGCAATGTGACTAGTACTCCCAAACCTCTCCGCAAGGTAAGGCATGGGATTTCCCCCAGGCATAGTATTAGTCTCGAAGTCGGATTCGACATTAAATGCCAAATCGTGCATAGGAAAACCAGTCATAGCATAACTACCATAGCTAGTACTGGCAGGTTCAAAGTGATTCTCGGCGTCTTTCAGCATTCCATACCGGTAATGTGTTAATGAGGGGTCAACCCTAGAATGAATAGGTCTATCATGCATGGCTCTTATCTCCGAAATCATAGGTTCTAACTCAGTTAGGTCGGGTGAAGGGTCATAAGTAGGCGTGAATTCCCCATCGTCAACGCGAATGGGAGGAGGTGGCTCAGATGTATCCTCTGAATGATCTCCCATGGTGTGTGAATCAATGTGTGACATAGTCCGCCTAGACTGTCTAGGTCCCTCTCCTAAAGAGGAGGATAAGTAGAAGGCGTAAGTCCTGCTAAACGACAAGAATGGCACGGAACCGCACCCGACTCCACAATTACTCAAAAAATAGCAAAGACTCTCTATTTATGTCAACCCTAGGCCAACTAGCATGCACAGAGCAATCACTAATAAGATCTAAAGCCAAATGCAAGCAAACAAGGGCTGGATAAGTGAGCTCCTGAATGTGGCCAGTATGTCTCGCCTAGGAGAGGCTTGAGAGGCCCTTGTCACCACAAGTGGAGGTACGTAACCAATTATTGTGGCCCTCAGCTTCAACGCGTAAAGAAACTGTGCTGTCCGACCCCAACCTGGTCGGGACACATGCAGAATAACCTCTACAAGTACCCCCTCGATATCCTAGGTAAGGTCACTAAGGTCACCTCAATATAATCAAAGCTCAGGCGAACAGTCGCAGGTGGGATTGACCGTATGGGCAGGGTAGCAAATCCCGAAACTCTCTAAAGAGCCCCCAGATATGAATACAATCCTGGCTCTATCGCCGGTGCTACACAGTTATCGACCAGGGGTTATCCCAATCAACAACCGCTCACACTGCCTCATGCTTAACTCCCTTTTGAGAGGAGGATCCTGAGAACGCTGGTTATATCAAGGATTTCACACACTCCCTAGACAGACACCTAGTTGTTGTTGTTTAGTGATCTTGGAGAATTAACTTATAATGAACTATTCCAAGATCCTAAAACCTAAGCTTGTTGGTGCACCCTAGAAAAGAAAAGAGTGTAATTCATTTTAATTAGTGTTGATTTTAGTTGGCTTTATTACTCAAAAATAGGATATGGTCGTGCAACTAATGGTGTTATGACGCAACAAGAAGAAAAATGCACACCTAACAATCAATGCAAATGCATTGTGTCCATGAAAATAGGGTATGCGTACTATGTTTAATGCATAATTTCTTCTTCAAATGATGAATGCAAATTTCCCTATATGAAGTCCTAACTATTACTCCAAAGCAAATCTAGATCTAGTGCAAGTACAATGCAAAGTGCAAAATGCAATGCATGATGATAAGCAAATGTTTTTGGATTTTTTGAAAATAAAGAGATACAAAAAGAAAAAGAATGATTCTACCCACCCCAGACTCTGCAAGCACACATAAACAGCATTCCAGCAAAGTACTAAGGTAAAAGGACTCTAATGCACTAATCTCAAACAAAAAATCAAAGATGCCATGACAAGAACTTTCCTAAAAGAAAAAATTTAGGCTAAAAAAACGTTTCTGGTCAGAAACAGAGGTATTAACAGACTCAGGTAGTGCCAAAGGAGACTCAGCAGCTAACAGAATTCACCTAGAAATCCACTATCTTCCACAAAAGGTAAAAAACCAGAGTATACGTGATTGTGTGCAGTAAACCCGTGTGTATACGCGGAAATCCCAGGGGAAACCGCATGTATACACGACTGTAAGTTACAAACCCACGTACAGGAAGAAAAAGATGCACAAATCCAAGGCAAACAGACAGGCTGAGACAAACTTCACACCAATCAGGCTCTACCAGGCATACATGCCCCCATACCCGACACAGAAACAAGAGAGAGAGAGAGCAATTCAAATACATTGAATGCCAAGAAATCAACCCCCAAAGGACAACTACTAGGAACTCCCCAGCGGAGTCGCCAATTCTGTTACGGAGAGAAATTCCTATGGCTTAAGGTACCACAACAGACAGCTAGACTCCAGAAATCAATCTTTCCCAATATGCAATAGAAATAAAATGTCTAACACTAAAGGATCGAACCTCGTACCTTATTCCGGACGGTTGAAGTAGATCCCCATTGAGCTTTCCAATCTTCAGCTTGAATTGATATAATACTTCCTCAATAATAAGTAAATAATACAAGCATACTATATATCATGGTGTTAGATCTATTCTAGCATATATAATCAATAATGTAAAAGCATTTGACATATTCCAATGGATACAATATTCATTCAAATACACATTACTAGACAGGAAAAGATATTTCTATTAATATAAATCAGAGATTACAAGTGACAACCATTGACGACACGTCTGGGAACCGGAGAAACTGAATCCCCAACTTGGGCCTCCACCACCTCAATCCTCCATCACTCAAATAGCAAGCTCACTAGCAAAACGCAAGCTTGGGAAGAACACAACAGTGCTCCAAGGGACAAAGGGATGCAGACTCAAGCATAAGTTCTGGCAACAATGGACTATAGTTTCGTTACTCTCAATTCTCTCTTATGCTTTCAATGTCTCAAGGGTTTCCTTATATATCTTTTCAAAGGGATACTGAAAGGTCGAATCCGTGCGATCTCAAGGCATATGGAAGGCCAGGAGTCATATGAGTCGAATCCAAGTCAAGGAAAACTCCAAAAGGATTTGGATTATGCACACATCCTGATGTACGTGACTATAGGGGTCATATCCGTGTACGTACGCGTTTATCGGGGTAAAAGCCACGTATATCACTTTTCTTATGTTTTTAGGGATGATCAAGGACACATCAAAAGAAAAAAAGTAGTCCATAGGGGCTAATGAGTCTGCAGCGGGACAGGGGAAGGCCATACAATGTGTGATTCACCTAGTGTGGTGAAATCCGCTATAACAGCTATCAAATGGGATCAAATCCAAGGATATCTCATACTTTGGCCACATCTTCTCCTTCTAGAAGGTAAAAATTCAATTTGATTTGGGTAGGGTTGATGCTCCTGCATCATACTCTCATGGTACAAAATTTTATGACCTCTTGGTCTTATGTATTCTATTGTTGCTTCCATATTCAACCCGGTCTTCTTCATTCTTCATGCATCACTGAGCTTATTCTCATGCCTAGATAGTGAGCTGCAATCAAGCTTTCATAGAAAGTCTCCTTCTTGCCATCAATACCACATCAATATTTTTCCTGAGCTTGATCCTATGGTATTATAAGTTCTCTCCTATAGAAATTTCTAATCATTCTTTGCTCTCAACTAGCTTCTGCACCTACTCACTCCCTCAGATAATTCTACCCCCAATTACAACTATGGAATTTCCCAACAACTTCTACCCAATCATAGCTGTAAGTTGTTTCTATTTTCCACACACGGGAAATATTTTCCTGCTCTGATACCACTTGATGAAATATTGATTCTAGGATCCATTAACTTCTTGAACCTATGGGTTATAAGCCCACATGTGGATTGATAATTCCAATGGCAACAACGAAAAACATGCTCTATACTCAAAACTCCAAATCAAGCTTTGTATCTAAACTGATGATCTTTACTAAGTCTAGCAGTCTTGCAAAGTCTTCCAACATGTTGAGCTATGCAAGATCATCATCTATCACTTCATGTGAGAGCCAAGCAATTCCATATAGCATGTTAGACACTTTCATCATATACAAGCAATAAACTACATGCCCAGGATTCGATCATATGATCTGTCATCAGACAAAAGGCAGCTCCATCAAGTTCTTGTGTCAAAAATACCCTTGACATTATGCATCACCTTCCCCCTTGCGCGTATCTCTCCACGATTGAATGGTCAACTAAGGTTCGAACTCAAATGGTCTTTTCGTCTTCCAAAGCTAGCACAGAGTTCCTATGGACACCAATTATAAGTTCAGATGCCAGCAAGGATCTGGTCTCATCATGATTTTTCTGGGCTAGGACCAACAATCCAAACGGTCCAAAAATGCCTCTACTAGCTTCTCCTCCGCCAGTGCTGTAGTTGTATACTCCATCGCCTTCGACCGCGTCCATGGTAGTGTCATCCAGGAATTCAGTAACGAGCTCAATCTCCAACTGAGCAGCCTTAACTATTTCGAATTCAACCACAAAGCCTAGCTGAAGCATCTATTTTTCGATAACAAGCTCAACGAATCGTCTGCAAGGAAACCAACATCATTTTTTGAGATCGTGATTCAAACATTAATCTCCCTTATATCGTCCTTTCAATGGATCACCATTGATCCATTTTGTGATCAATGGTGAAGAACCTACAATTCGATCTCTTCTTACTCACAATATCACATTATCACATGCACTCAGGAACTTCAGATGTAGGATTACGTATAGACACACAAATCATATAGAATTCAGAAATACAAAATAACACCTAATTTCTCATTATATTGCGCTGGAATTACATTACACGATCACTATTGGCCTGACCTAGATTTTACATTGTGCAGGCTCTCTCGAAACACACAGGATTACACTTAAATAACAAAATACATCTTGGATTAGATCACTGAAAGGATTCGATCAAATCTCACAAATCACTATCAAACATGATCAAATCCAAAGATATCACATATTTTCTCCATGTCTTCTCCTTCTAGAAGGTAAAAATTTGATTTGATTTGGGTAGGGTTGATGCTCTTGCATCAGTATACTACTAGAATTAATGAAGATTAATGTTGTAATTTAGTGATCAATTCTTATCAGTTTTATCTGAAATATTTCTTGTTCAGTGTATATTGTTATTACTATTCCACTGCAAAATTATACCTTTCAATTGCACTCATTTCCTATAAATCAGTGGTTCAATAATTCAAGCATAATGGAAGCCTGAATAACTTTGTTCACTAGTACATGTGTATGTTTTTCCCATGGAAAATCATTTCCATTTCAACACTTGTGCATTGCTATAGCGACAAACATGACCCCTTCTTTTCATGGAAAAAATTTCGTCGCTATAGAAACACTTTCCACACTACATCTCAATTGTGATGAATGGTTCATGTTTTTATTGTGACAAATGGATGGCTTCTACTGCGACGGAGTTTCATCGCTATTGCGACAAACAAAATGGTTTCTATTTTGATGAAGAATCATCACTATTGAGACAACATGATGGTATCTTTTGCGATGGAGCAACATCACTATGGCGATGATTATTTAGTGACGAAGGTCCATCAGCTGTCGCTATAGCGACAAACCCCCCTTTACAAAAATATGGTGTAATCATCGCTCTTTCGACAAAACTCGCTTGAATGTTTCGATGAAGTTGCTACGGTAGTGACGGAACATGCAAGGGAGTTTGAAGCGAATATTTATTCACTCATACAAATATATGCACCAAAATACTTGGTAAATCAAATAAGCCATAATAATATATAAATTGATGATAGGATATGATATATATGATAAATAAAAGGATGATTACAATGGTTGATAACCTGCCTATTAAATAGGGCTTGGGAATTGTGAATGATAGGTTGAATGTCCTTTCATCTTTAAGTATAATTAATAATGTTTATTATTAATTATTTAATTATTATATGTATTTTATGTTCGTTACATTGCCTTCCCCTTAAGGGAATCTTTGTCCTCAAAGATGTATTGGCATTAATGTCTGATTTACTTTAATCTTGTTGTCTCGGGATTATTTTCCCTTTTTGTATTTGTGACATTTGAGGAAATGAGCCAATACGAATTATGGATTCTCCAGGAGAATTGTCACATCGTATCTATTGTGGTCCATCCCAAATCTATTTTTATCGGAGCTCTAAGATCTTTTTGTGGGACGATTCGTCTCAATTGTTGCTTAGTATGTCGATATTTTCGCATGGTCGTTGGTCAAAATGACGATTATAATTAGGATGTTTGTAAGGTGTATTTTTTGTTTGTTCTTATTTCTTTTGGACTATGGAGAGGACTGTCTTCACTTCCTTGATTTGATTTTTGGATGCATTTTCCTGGATTTGTGCTTCTTGGTTCTCCAGTCGATTGTTGTGATTCTGAATCTTGTCGATTCTTTCATTTTGCAATTTTTTTTTCAATTTCTAACTCCTTGATTTGATTCTGTAGTTACTGATTATGATTATTTAGACATTGGGACATTGGTTTTATTCTTTATTTTCCAGTATCTTTCCTTCAAGTTCCTCACCAGAGTGTTCCCTCTTGCTACTATTTTTCAATTTTTTTTATTTTTGTAATCAAGGTTTTGTTATGATTTCTTAATCTGAAAATTTCTTCAGAATTGTTGGATATTGTTTTATTACTCTTGGAGATCTCCAGCTTGTGCTCCTTTTTAGATTCATTATTTTTTTGTTGAAGAACTTTTATCTGTTGTTGATATTGGTCGACCATTGATTCTTGATCTATTAATCTATGTCGTATGTGCGTCAGTTCTTCATCTTTGTCATTAACAATTTTGTTCAAGCGTATTATTTCTACTTCGTAATCACTTATTTATTTCTTTATATCTTGATTTTTTTGTTTCTGATCGAACTCACTGTCGTCTTTTAATTTCTCAATTTGGGTAGACAAATTTTCTATATGATTTTTCTGGTCAGAAATTTTTTGTTCTTTGCACTCTTTTTGCATATTATGTAATCTAATCAACATTTCCAATTTCGTATTTATGTCTCGTAACTCTTCATTGCCTCTCTAATAACACTTTAGCTTGGCTTTTAAGTTCTCTATTTTTAGTTGCAAGCCAGACTCCATGATTTCTTATTTCTTCGACACTAGATGGTTGTCTGGACTATAGATCATTCATCGATTTTTTTTATTTTGTTTTCCTTTTTCAACGATAATTGGTCTTCTTCTCATTAGGTTAAATAACCCCTCTTTTTTCCCAAAAATTATTATTATAAATAATAATTATTATAGTTTTCTTTTTATAATAATAATTATTAATTAATTAATTAATAATATTATTATATTAATGTTTTATAAACTATATATAGTTTTTATTTAATTTTTTTTAAATAATAATTAATGATTAAATTAATTATTATATAATATTTTATTATTATTTAATGTAATAAAACAAATTAAAATATTGTAAATATAATATATTGTAAATATAATATGTATGTTTTGTTTTGCATTGCAGGAGTTTGGATGACTGCGCGGTGAGTAATGGTGAGCACCGGTAAGAATGGATGCGCAGTGGATGCACAACGATGGAGGAGGAAAATGGTGTGGTGGTGTGGGTGTGGGTAAAGGGCATAAATATGAGAGAGGATGTGAGTAAGGAATGAATGGAATGGCGGCTGGAAGTTTAAGCATTGTGGGAAGGGAGATGGGAGCGTTCAAGCGAGGGGCGGTGGTGTAATGGGGGAGGACGTGAATGGAATGAGAGTGTGCTGAGAGGGAGCTGAGACGCAGTTGGAGGAGAAAGGGAAACGGTGAATGGTGAGCATGAAACAGTTGAAGCGTGTAGGTGAAACGTCAAGCGTGGGTGATTGGGAGGTGGTCTTGAATGGAAATGAGCATGAGCAGCAGATGGGCATGATTGGTGTGAGAGATGATGTAGACAGTAAGCAGAGAAGAGTGTAAGCATTGGGAGCATTGAGAGAATTGGATGGAGGGCTAGTGTGGGAGATCTAGGCGGGATGAGCAATGGGGAGAAGCTTGAGCAGTGTGGAGGGATGGGAGGTGGGGCTAGACGGAGCCAGAGAGAGAGAGAGTGCGATATTTCAGGGAAACCCTGGAGTGAGGCTAAAAGCCACAAAAACCAGACAAGGTCTAAAAATTAATGGCCAAAAGGTCAGATCATCCAATGTGGCTCTGATACCATTGAAGTCAATATTTATTCGCTTATACAAATATATTCCCCAAAAGACTTGGTAAATCAAATACGCCATAATAATATATAAATTGATGATAGGATATGAGATATATGATAGATAAAAGGATGATTACAATGGTTGATAACCCGCCTATTAAATAGGGCTTGGGAATTGTGAATGATAGGTCATGTCCTTTCATCTTTAAGCATAATTAATTATTTTATTATTAATTATTTAATTATTACATTTATTTTATGTTCGTTACAAAGTTTCATCGAAAGAGCGACGGCTACACCATATTTTTGTAAAGGGGAGTTTGTCGCTATAGAGAAGACTGATGGTATTTTTCTGAAAAGGATTTTTGTCGCTATAGCGACGTTGCTGCAGAATTTTAAAAAATGGTGTTGAGCCGTCAAATTCTACTATCAAATATTTGTGCTTTGTTACTATTGATGCTACCTTCACTTATACTCTTGATATAACATTATTTATGCATTCATAAAACCCATATCCATCTCTTAATCCTTCAGTACCTCAGGCATCATTAAGGCTATCAAGAGCAGATCCCAACACCCTATGGATTCTATCCTAAGATAACAGTAGAAGAGCAACGCGTACTTCAACCACCATCATCCATTCATCTATCCATATTTGGTAGGCCAATCCTAAGTAGCAACCTGTTTTATATACCTTTATCCCTGCATCTTTATGAATGAGGAATTATAGCATTTTTTAATCCTCATGTAGAAATCATAAATTTTCCTACACTATGTCACTACATGAATTTGGTTTCAACGGCATCTCACCTACCCTTTACATATAATCTACCCTTTGGATCGATCACCCACTACTTATTCATTCATAAACTGGGTATGCATCTTAATCTGGCTCATAAAATCGATCAACCAAGTAACACATGGTCTAGCCACACAAGCAAGAACACAAAACCCATATTGGTTCTATTAACGGTTCTACAAAATTTGTTAAAAACAATTGATGTTGAACTAGTTGAAAGTCATGCAGTTTTCAACATGCAAGAACTAGTTGACATTCATCCATTTATTAGCTACACCTTGCATAATAAGGAAGATAAGAGACTCCCATTGTGTTCTACACATGGAATCTCCAACAAACACAACATGCAAACCTTGCAATCATTTTAGTATATCATGTGCATTAAACCTGCGGGAACACTAAGTCTAGTCAAGAATCCAGAACTTCTAAATATATGAGAAATAATGTTAAGAGAGTAAATTAGAATAGCTCAAAATTTAGGTTTCATAGTTTTACATAGTTAAGTAAGTATGATTACTACTTCTCAACCATGAAGTCTATTGTGACATGCATAACCAGTAGACAAGACCCTGCATACGTATCCATTAATATATAATCATGAGACCCTCTACCTCGTATGCACACATTCACTACCATATAATTGCATTCAATTTGCATGGCCTTACTTCATAACTAAAGAGGAATTCTTACATAATTCCTTAAGCATTTATGCAACAATATCTTGGGAGAATTATACCTCTTATGGTTTCCAACAATACCCTTAATGTTACCTGGTAACAGATGCCTCACAGGAGCCCACACAACTCCTTCATTGAATAGATGATGAATAGTTTCTTTCCATATTCCTTCCTCATAGAATTGTTCATGGTGGTAACATTACCCAGACCATCAATCATACATACATAGCACGCCAACAGCCATGTTAATTCTTATGTCAAAAGTAAGACATTCGAGGTTACTTTATAACAATACTACTCTAATGTTTAGTGTATTCACAAGTATACAATACCATGCACTCCTTTGCATTTTGAGATCAATGTCAAGATGTTGGGGAACATTAGCATCCTTACACAATACCAATACAATGTACACAAGCGTACCCTAAGCATATACATATAATCATCATATCAACAAATTGTTGGAAGCATTCTCAATATGCATGCTTCATTTAACAAAAAACTCCTAGTGACATTATGGAAAGGCTAGGGCTATCCATATTAATCACAATTCATTCAAAGAAATAAAAGAAGGAAAACTTGTTGAATTTGTGTCAAGGCCTTCAAAAATTTGCATACCACACTGGTCATTCATTTCACAGCAAAATCCTTGTGGAATTATGGAAGGGGCCAAGGCTGTCCACTTTAATCACAATTCCTTCAAAGCAATAAAAGAATAAAAACTTGTTGAATTTGTATCAAGGCCTTAAAATTTTTTATAGACCATACTCTCAAATGCATGAATTGCGGAACATGGTTGTCACCATTTCCTATGCAATACCCACATCATAAAAAAAATCCTTAATTTATAAGCTAGTTATCTCGAAATTATACTACGCAAACATTTAGCAATTATAAACCCTCCAAGCTTGCAATCATTACCATTATCAAAACTTCAAGGACATTATTGTCTTTAGTATTCAAAGTGAAAATTTGAAGCTTTAAAATAATGTTTCATTATCTCAATACTAAAATAAAAATTGAAAAATCAAACTCAGCATAGAAATTATTTTCCTCATCAAATACACAACATCAAACCATAGTTACTTTCACAATGTTACCCAAAAACACTCAATCTTCTTGATCGAGCAACTTAGTCACTTTGTTATTAATTTAAGGGATAGAATGTTGTACCCAAGGTTTTCCCACATCAAATTGTGCCTACAAATTGGCTTATTCAACACACGCAATGCAGAAAGGTCTTCCCCTATTTTAATCAATTTTCTCTAGATCAAGTAAATTCAACTTCAATGCACCAAAATGCACTATAAAAATGCTCATAAAATTGATTTACACCAATTCAAATCCAATGCAAAAGACTTGCCCAAGATGGTTAACCATTTTTCCCATTCACTTCAATTTACTTCAACATGAAATGCAGTGCACAAATAATGGTTAAACTGGGTAACTGTTTACCCATACACTTCAATTTACTTCAATATAAATATGATGCACAAATATTGTATAAGCTACGCAACAATTTACCTATAAACTTTAATTTACAACCATTATCCAAATGGAAGGAAGATGCCAAAGCTGGGAAACATTTTCTCTCCAAATCATTCTATCCATACTTGAATGCAATACAAAGAGTCTAAAATCTCTTGGCCATTGATTTTCCCATATCTGCAAAATGACTAAAGTATAATTCCAAGAAAAAGGGTATAACAAATATGGGCAATGATTTTCCCATCCAAATATTTCTATCTCAACACTCCTCGAGGTATCAACATAGAATATCTTATTTTAAGGTTGATTTCAATGGGTATCCTTTAGCAAGGCCTTTAATCCAACTAGTGTCCAACTAAACAAAGAGGAAGCAAAGAGGAAATCATAAAACAAGCATAAAACTAATAGCAATAAGATGCATTTTGATCATTGTCTAGCAGCATATCAAATGTCTAATGGTCATTGATGAACCTACCGTATGAATGGCATGCCATGAGAGGTTATGGGTAACATAATATAAGATCAGTATTATCAAAGTATTTCCTAGCAAAATTAATGGAGAAATTCAGCAGTCAGCAAATTTGCAAAATAGGTCTGTACACTTTGCACTATTCCAAGTCCTAGCTTACAAATTTTAAATTTGTTTCCAACACACAAATGGTTATCATTTCCAGGCATGTTTATTTTTTATTCTATCCCAATAGCCACACCAAATTTCTAACCTTTCATGGTAATACAATGTAAGGCTTTGCATTATGGAGATGTGTACCTAAATGTAGCAAAACATCAAACCTAAGCTAGCAGGTCCATATTGACCTCTACAAATTTCTAAATCCAGTGAAATAGCAAACATAAATTTAATGAACTTCCTTTGAGGGACTAAGGAATCACTTTCCCCAATATTTTGCTTGCCATTTCACAGTAGCCATGTAATTTTTATTCCTAGGTAAATCCCCCCCCCTACCTCAGAGTCCTAGTTTTGAAACCTCTGGCTCCAATACCAAACTATAACAACCCCCTTCATGAATACCAACCATTAGCATTAATAGAAAGAGAAGATCATCATTGAGTTAGCAGATTTAACATGAGCAGATTCCATTCCTCAGTTTATACAAGATTTGTAAGGTTGTCTACAATATGATTTTTTTTATGACTAGGAAGCACTTTCCATATTTGCAAATGAAATTCTAACTATGTTAGAAATGTCAAATTGCATATCACCATGACAACTTAAAAGTTGGGAAAATTGATCAGTAAATGCAAATTCAAAACTAGTGAATGCAACTTTGGTTCAAGAGTTAATTGGCACCCTTTCATATCTTCCAATATGAAGACCTGCAGTAAATTAAGCAATTGGTGCAGTTCCTACAGTTATGGCATTCCCAAAATTTGTACATTAGCAACTAAGAGAATTGTATGACCATTGTGTGTTGGAATATGCCAAAAATCAATTGGCTTTATTGATTCACATCACGAAGGTTGTGTGAATGACAGGGGGTTTGCTTCATCCTACAACATACATTTTGAGCTTGGAAATAATCACAATTTCTTGGAGAAACAAAAAGTAATCCACCATAGCATTATCTTGTAAAGAGGATTATTAGATGTTAGAGGGTAGCAATTTGGGAAAGCATGCCAAACTATTTAGTTAAGAGTATTAACTCCTTAAACATACCCAAAATGTCTAGGTTAAGTTTACATTGTTGGTTATCATCCTAGATAGACTATGTCCCAACTGGATGAAGAATATAAATATAACACCTTAGCATACTATACCAATGTTTTTCTGCATCAAACAATTAGTTTTATAAAAAAAACGAAATGTAGGTTACACCCATAATTTTGCTGAATTATTACTCTTCTAAACACCCAACAACCTCATCAATTCGAAATAAATTTTAAGTTACAGTTTTCTAGGTTCAATCCGACCATGTGATTCATTGATTGGACTTGACCTTCCTACACAACCCATGAACAAGACCATGTCCATGACAAGCAACACAAATTCACTAACCCTACCAATGTAGAATAATGTAGTCATTGATCCATGTGATTCTTTGATATCCATTCAATTACAATTCATGAAATGAGAAAAAAACATGATACGAGGCTGGAGGGTTTTGGCCCTCGAGGTAAAAGAAATGTGAACTAGACCCTTCCCAACATATAATATGAATATATTATTGAATAGTAGTTTTTTCTAATGTAGTGTCAAGATGGGAATGAAGGCGAGAACAAGAACATGAATAAAACGAAAAATAGATTCCCTGGTCAGGATTCTAGTAATATAGGACCCACCTAAAATTGGGTTTGATGTACACCACAAATTCACAAAGCTTAAAGATGGGTATCTCAAGTTCACAAAATTATGCATTTAATCACAGTGGGGGTGGGTTGGATTTAGATTTACAACTTCAGAGTGCATAAAATACCTTATCAGAACTGAGTTCATATGGGTTTGTGCTCGTTTCAACATAAGCATAGGGACAAGTAGTGCTACTGTAACATTCCAAAGACCCAAAGAGACATTTGTAGATTCTGGTTGAAAACATTGATATTACCCAATCATTTCTTATTTTCCCAAAACTCTATCTACTATGATGCCAATACAAGAAATGAGAAATGGAACAAAGGGGTGAAAGGAAATGGAACATAAAAAAGATAATAGAATGAAAAACAAAGCTGGATAGTTCAAGCAATAAGAAAAATGATCCCAACCCTTTCCAGGGTATATTCTACATTATAAAAAAATAGTAAATGTACTATTGTAGTGCTCAAGACTAGAATGGGGACATGAGACAATTCTCTAGATCAAGCTTACAAAAACATAGATATCAACGCACTCCAACATAGTATAAGGATTGAATTCAAAAACTCTTTACTCCTCCAATACATGGATCTCAATCCAGCCAAACATATTATAAGGATTGAATTCAGAAATATTTTACTCCTCCCATACATAGATCTTCATCTCCAACTTTCCCATCATTGTAAAAGGATTTAATTGAAACCCCCTTTACTCCTCTCATAGATAGATCACCAGAGATCCCAACATGGTATAAGGATTGAATTCAAAAATCCCTTAATCCTCCCAATGATATTTAGGCATGAATCTTATTCTCAAATGCTTTCAATCCCTAAATACAAAATATAAAACCTCCATGTACAAGTAGAAAATTATAATTTCATTCGATCCCTAGGCCAATTCCATACTTGTCATAGAAGATAAAAAAATAAACATGACATCCAGGGTCCTTCGAGGAAAATCCCAACCTACAAAATCCAAAAATGCAAGCGTATGAGCTTGTGCACCAAGAGAGAGGAACCCAACATCACAATGGAAAAACATTGAATTTGGCTTTAACAAGCAAGCCAATTCTTGCTTAAAACTCCTCAATTCCCATAGGTTCCTGTAGGCTAAAAGGTAGGGAGTACTTTGTGTTTTATCATAATTTTTGCATTGGTGATTTTTCCCCAAATTTCTATCACTGAATTTGAACATGAACATGAATGAGGTGACTTTCAGCCATATTTGGTAGTTTTTACCCAGCACATCCAAATTTCCTTACTTTTAGCTATCATGACAAAGTGATGTGTCACCTACCCAGGGAGATTCCTATAGCAGCATTGGACCTTGATTTTAGTTTGTGATGAATGATGAAGCATTTTGTAGCGAGGTAGCCTTAGGGTTAGCTAAATATTTCTAAAGTGATTCTCTTAAATTCTCTTTAGTTTGAGTTCCTTTACCTTGTGAAAAGAGTTACCTAATGAGGCTAATAAGGAAGGTTCTAGAATTATTGGATCTAATGTATCATTTGTTTCTAAATGAAATGGATAGCATAAAAGGTATAGATTTGAGTAAAACTGAGTAAACTTCATGACTGAATGATCCACCATTATGGGACTGGGTAAGTAAATGGGAACTCATACCAGGCTTTAAAGATTCAAAAAAGAGGCTCTTGATGTTGTAAAGTTGCTAAGTTTTAATATATAGATGGCTTAAAAACCACATTAGGAGTTGAGAAATAACATAGTGCATGAGTGACTCTAGTTGGGGATATTGTATACAGAAAAAAAAGGATCACCAGGAAGATCTGAAAGGAAAAACTGAACTCAAGCATGAATGTTATTTTGAATGATTTCATAGCGATGAAAATACTTACAATTTTTTTTATAAACCCACAAACCTTTGTTGTTAAGATTTCCACAAGACGGTATGCATCATTTACAAGATTATCCATAGTTGTTCTTTCATAATCATTATTAGCTTGACTTAGCTCATAACAAAATGAGTTAATTATTATTGATTCTAACTTTAACTCAACATTTTTTTGTATGTGTGCAGGTAGATGCTTAGGGATAGTCTACAAATGGAATTGCAGACATGAATAAGGTTGTAAGGAAGGTTGTAACATCTTGGAATGACAATGAAGAAGTTGACTTGTTCGCAGGAGTTTGGGGACAAGTTAGTTTCGTGGTATCACAAGTGTTGCGCAATCTCAAAGACATTGCGCAAGTGCAATATGGCATGCAAGGCGGAAAATAGAATATTTTATGTCACTTTTTGTACTTTGGATCATATTTTGTGGATATTGGTCATTATTTTGTAGATTTGGTTAAGAATTGGTTAATAGTTAGTTAGAAGTGGACCTTGAATATAAAGGTGCAAGTCTATAAATAGAATTAGAATTGCAAGTGTTAAGAGAGCTTAAGGAAGAGAGGAGATTTCAGAGAAGAAGACTGGATCTTGAATTGTGAACCATTTTTGAATCTATGAATCATTGCGCAAAAGTAATATGATAAGTTGGGAGTTGATCTGAATTGTTGTTTCTTTTACCTTTTTCTGTCTTATTGTTCCTACGATCTAATGGTGAATGCAATTTAATGTGCGACATGGATCTATGATGCGATTTTTTTCTGCTTTTAAATTATGTTATCTTTTTGGATTTGTTTGTGCAACCGTATGATTAGTTCTGTTAATGAATGATGCAATCCAATAGTAGCAATTATGATTAGCCATGTTGATGATTAAGTAACTGGTCATATCTGTTGGATAAGTTGATGGATTTTTGATGCCCATAGTCCTCTTCTATTCTGCGGAAACTTGGTTCCGACATCTATCCATTGAACATCTTGGGTGAGACTTCATCCACTTCGTGGGTGTTTCCATATAGGTTAAAACCTATCTAGGCTGGTGCTTAGGGAAGTTGTGGTGAGTCGAGCATCGACAGAGTGGGAACCCCTATCGACTGGGTTTCGTTGGTTGGGTTTGTGCCAACAAATGGTTCTGTTGTTGGGACCTTGTTGTGACAAAGAGGAGGATATCTAGCATCCGACAAGACCAAAAATTCAAGATTGGTTGGATCAGAAGCTATGAGAATTTGCTAAAGTAAAAAATTAGATCCATGGACTGACGAAGGACAAGTGGTTGGCGAGGTACATACACGATGGTCCACATGAGTACTTTTTCTCTAAATTCCCCATCATTTTATACAAGTGGTTGGCATGATTCACCTATCGCAAGACAAATTTCCAAGGAGGTGAGACAACGTCCTAGACCCCTGAACTAATCTAGGAGTTACAAGAGACTGATAACAAGGCATCACGGGCTATTGAAGTTTAGTTGGATAGTATCCTAGAATCATATATCACTGATTTCGAGGTCGACACCACCAATTCCTATAGCAAGGTAGAAAGGGAATTTTTCAATGGACCCATAGGTAGGTTCTTGTTGTCTCTACAATTGTCAATTAAGATGCTTGTCTATGAAAAGGGCATACTAAATATGCACCTCGAGTAGTAGAAATCCGGTGTGTGGGGGAAGTGGATACCATGACAAAAGGGGGGAGACAAATGGGAAGATAAGGGGTATATGGGTGCAAGTTTTGATGAGACTGTGAGGGAAGTCGATGACGAAAGTGTTCTTACAAGGGGAGGAGCAAGGTTTTGACAAGAGAAGAGGTAGAGGCCATGGGAAGGTCCTTCTACGATTGAAATGCAAGACCACGAAGGAATGCCACATGGGATGAAGTGACTCTACAGTGACGAAGATGATGACCAAAACCAAACTAAGCCCAGGATAGCATTAAGATCAAACCCCATTAGCAACGTACCCATGCCTCCGTGCACTACTCCACATTCAGAAAGAAACACAAGTTCCATTTCGACTTGCCCAATGATCTTGTTAACCTAAAAAATCCCTCACTAAGCTCTCTATGACCTACACCACCCAAGGACACCACTTCATGACCCTCCATTAGACTCCCACACCCTCAAAATAGCCTAAGGATGAAGAAAAGGGCTTAAAAACCCCAGAAAGGAGCCCAAAATATTCTCTGAGGAGCTAAAGCCCCAAAAAAGGGGATAAAACCCTAAAAGGAGCTAAAATTAGGGCAGAAGGGGCTAAAGCCCGGACCAAGGGCTTAAAACCCTAAAACCCCAAAAAAGCTATAAAATGAGGGTGGGGGGTCACTCTCAAAACACTTCTCCCTTGCATATTGTTATGCTGCCCATTGATGCCTTGGGACCCTTTGTATCTCAAGCCACCCACACTCCCTCTCCTCCATCTCCATTGAGCCATTGCTCCCCCATCCAAGAGAGGTGCTTCCACAATTTAGGGCATGGTGACCCATTTCCACCCAAAGAGAAGGTATAACCATGTTTTCTTGTTTTGTTTGCTTAGTAATTTATTTGCTTTCTAACCCATGATTTCATTTGTAGGTTTCTTTCCTAACTTGTTTTGCATGTATTTCCATTTCTTATAGTTGTTTTGTAGGTATTTCAGTTTATTGTAGCTTAATCTTTGTTTCCAGGTCTTTGGAAGCGGAACCCTAACCCTTGTTTGCAGAGGGGTTCACCATTGTTTCTCTTCCTTCTTTGCTTTGCTTTGTTTTCCTTATTGTCCTTTACATTCCATTTTTATTTTTAGCATTTATCCATGCAGGAACCTACCCTTTTGTCCTATAAATAGAAGGGAGCCATTCATGCCCCTGTAGCAAGGAGAAATCCCTGCTATAGTTCCAGTAGCATTCTAGTAGTAGATCATCATCTGTAGGAAGAAGGCCCAGAATGGCAGACGATGAAACAAAGATACCTGTTACGGAGAGAAATTCCTATGGCTTGGGGTACCACAACAGACAGCTTGACTCCAAAAATCAATCCTTTCCTATATGTAAGAGAAACCAAATATCTAACACTAAAGGATCTCGATTCGTACCTTATTCCGAACGATTGATGTAGATCCCCGTTGAGCTTTCCAACTCCATCTTGTATTGAAAAGTTGCTATCTCAACACTCAGCAAGCAAGACAAGCATGCTATATATAATTGTGTTAGACCTACTCTAGCATATATAATCAATAACATATAAGCATTTAAAAGCATCCATATATCAAATACTCATTTAAATACACATTATTGGACAGGAAAATATATTTATATTCATATAAAACAGAGATTACACTAGTGACAACCTCTGTCGGCATGTCTGCAAATCGGAGAAACTGAGTCCCCCACTTGAGCCTCCACCACTTCAATCCTCCATCTCTCGATAGCAAGCTCATAAGAAAAAGGAAAGCTTGGGAAAAACACAAAGTGCTTAAAGGGACAAAGGGATGCAAACTCAAGTATAAGCTCCGACAATAATGGACTATAGTTTTCTTGCTCTTCAATTCCCCCCCTCCTTCAATGTATCCAAAGGGTTCCTTATATAGATCTTCAATGGGTAATGGAAGGTCGAATCTGAGCAATCTTAAGGCATATGGAAGGTCAACAGACAAGTGACTCAGATCCACATCAAGGAAAACTCCAAAATCATTTGGCCTTTTGCACACATCCCGATCTACATTGTTTTAAGGGTAAAACCCATGTATATACATGAGAAAGGGATTAAAAGTCACGTATAGAAATTATTGAATGTTTTTAGGGATGATCTTGGAAACATCAAAGGTACAAAAATGGTCCATGGGGTCTAAGGAGTCTGCAGAGGGACAGGGAAGGCCATAATAGTGTGATTCACCATGTGTGGTAAAATCAGCTATAACAGATGCCCCCTAATGTGTGAGGTCAAAGGGGTCATACGATGGATGAAATACATTATAAGTCCATCCTAGAAGTGGAGTGATGAAGAACCCAGTGGAAGAACCAGCCATGCAATCAGTACAATACAATGATCAAACTCTTCACATAATTGCAAGTAGATGTTGCAGTCCTGGATACATAAGAGTACAATGGCCATGAATAGGAATGATACAAAATATGACATGTGTGGTCATCGCCACGTACAATATAAATATCTTAGAATCTCCATGATGAATATATACAAACGATCGTGATCTCCATGAAGGCTGAAGATATATAGTGGATCAAGATCTCCATAATGGCCGGAAATATCTGACATATACTGGAATCAAGTCACAAGAGCTGAAATCTCATGAACACTTGCACGATTAAAGAGGTAGCATATATGAGATGCCACCAATCTAGAAGGCCTTCTACACAAACCTCTATGAGTACATTTCCTACTATGTGAATAGGGGTGTCGAGGTAGAACATAGTAGTCCATCATCTGATTACCGATCATTGATGTATACCGTTAATAGATGCAATATCACCCACCAATAATGATAATGGGAATCAAGGTACTAGAGTACAAAATAATAAGTGTGAATAAATGTGTTGAGGTCAAACACTTGAGAGAATCCATCGATCAGGGGACATTGATGTATTCCAAAAAAAATGTCGATGGCGAGAGAACCTACCACTAATGACTGCAAGTCTCAAGGCACTCAAAAATGACTTTAGATTCCTATCCTAGAATAAATGATCTGAAGTCGATGGGATGAAATCCACTGGAAGGAGGGTTTAAGGCATCCCCCATCATCCAACATGAGGTACTCATCAAATTTGTATAATGTGGAAGGACTTGATCATAAGGTGCATGAACCAGCAACTGTACCGAGAATGGCCGACATGCAAAGTCAAGATAACTGAGGAATGGCTGACTCAGGTTTCAACTTCCTTCGAACAAGAGCATAAAGGTGAATGGTGACTGAATGTAGGCAGCACAGACTCAATATACAAAATTGGGACGTCTCTGCGACACAGAAGGCATCGACAGAGGCTCCATCGGGACTAGAAGCTTAACCAGTCGGTGGAGATAAACTCAAAGAAAAGACTATAGCTCCTAAATTCACACTATTAACCCAACCAACGGATGTGATATACAATGCTCTGTTTGAAGGCGACACGACTCGACTACTGCCAAAGATAACATCTTTTCTTGTCCGGCTTTTTAGTTTTTTAATTTTTTTTTGGACTTTTTCAAATATTTGAAAAGCTTGAAAAAGAATAAAATCGCTTTAAAGTTATAGAATAGGAGGAGATGAGTGTCAAATGGGAAAATAAACTAGTTCCAAGCAGTGGAACATACCTATCATCAATGCAAGGACGCATGTGTAGGATAGTGACACTCAGGGGAAATTCCCCTACTAGTAAAAATAGGGAATCAAGGTGCAAATGATATATAAAATGGCTCTGCATGGCTAGACATGAGACAAGCTCGGGCTATATGGCTAATACTCAAACTCAGAGAAGCTGGCATAAGGCTCTATGAGGTAGGCAAAGCTCATGAAAATGCAATTACAACTTGACATAAGGGAGTCCTGGGAAAACAAGCCAGCAAACGATTAAGAGGAGTATGAGGCTCTTGCAAAATGTCATGGTGATACTATACAACGGACTCCCACACCCTAAAGGACAAAGTGTCAGCATTAACGCGAAACACAGAAAAGGAGCTAACTAGGGAACCCATGCAAGGTCAAACTCTACCATTCACATCATGAGTCACTTCTAAAACAGCAAGATGGTTCCGTGACATGATAGAACGGGTTCATAACTAAGGTTATAATGAAACATTCATAAATTCATGAAAAATGCAAACAAAGGTGAAATCTAACCTATATGCCAGTTTAAACATCATACCTGAAATCGGCAGGAACAGGTCAAAACAATGGTCGAAACAACGCTCAAAACGGTCTCCTACATCATCATATTAGTAAAAAACGGTCCAAAGGGGTCAGAAACAGAAAGGGGTTAAAAATTTTCAAAAATTTGAAAAATTTATATAAATAGTAAAAAATTCAAAACATTATATATCATTTGAAATTTTTACCCAATTGAGCTCAAAACTTCAAACGCAAATTCCGAGAGTTTCAGCTGGCGGAATCCGACACCATTTTTTACAGGTAACTTCCCATGCCCTGCTCTTTCATTTGCATGTAAATTTTTGTAATTTCCATGGTCAAAATTGATTTCTATGCAAATATAAGATATGCACCTCGGCCCACATGGAAATCGAGGATTTTTTCGCGTATAGGGCTGGCTATACACGGAAACATGGCTCAAAGTCACGTACATACACTGTTGTTTTGCAAACAGTCATGTATGCAGCTGCGTTTAAGTTTTTCTAAGACATGTAATGACCAAAACTTAAATTAAATGTGCAGAATGGTTCTAGAATGGAGGGAACGAGAGCACGGGGATGTAGAAGAAGTAGTATGGGGCGATCTAATGGCTCAACAGGCTCTTCGTGCATGCGGGCTCTACAAGTTTTGGTGTCTTGGGGGCTTAAGGGCCAAACCAAGACTACTGCGAATGCTAGTAGACTACTGGGATCTTGACTCAGAGTCTTTCCAGATCGACAGGATGTCCCTAACTATAGAGGTGGAGGACATATACTTCATTACAGGATTGTCCTGATGGGGGGAAGTGGTGAACCTACGTTCTCGCAGGCCCGAAGGTGGCCTCACCATAGATGAGTATATCGATGTATACTGTTATCTAGACATGGAGAAGGTTGGGAGTCAGATCCCAACAAACTCCATACAAGTATTAGGCCCGAAGGCCATACTACTGACACTCGACAGGATAGCAAGGCTAGCCTCACTCCACCAGGCCTCGTGGCCCTTGATGTTCTATGCAGTAGAGTCCATGAGACCCACAATTTACGATTTGAGTACTACGCTATTGAGTAACATGAAGCAACAGCTCAGCGACTGCAAGATTGGTAGGGTACGAAACTTCGACTTCAGCAGTATACTAAGCACGTTCTTCTTTAAGCGTGTTCCCGGACTCAGCCCTAGATTTGACATTCCTCTTCACGGGGTTCGAGGTCTAGCCCAACGACGTTGGGTAGATGCGATGCACAAACTAGGTGGAGGTAGGGTGTCCAACCCCTATCCAGCTTACTTCTTTCCATGGTGGCGACGACAGATAGTTTCCATCGATGATTACCCCTATGCGGGGATAGATTTTCGGGAAGATCTCGATATGCCTCTACCACCAGGGTCAGCATACAGTGACATTGGTAATGAATCCCAACCCTTTTGTTTTTAAAGTTTTTTGAATTATTAAATTTTTGTGTTTTTTGATATATAGACTCAAAAGACATGTTTTTGCAAGACAACACATAGTGACATCCTCTCATATGTATGCAGATGTAGGACCATGTCTTCCTGATAGTTTCCCTCGTCATAGATGGAGGGGAAGAGGAGATGACATCATGGGTGTGGATGCAGAGTGAATGCTCCAAAGCATCCACACAAACTTTGTGCGGCTCACACATAGGGTACCCATGGCGCAGGTCGAGTACCTGCCTGAGGCCATGCAATGTCAAGTTGTGGGTGTACCACGAGCATGGGTGTGGTTGTTTCGGTGGCTAGCTAGAGCCATGGTGACTTTCCACGATCAGAACCCCCCTCCTCTTCCCCGGGCTTAGATACCTGGGAGTGATACATTTTTGTACTACCATGTATTTATATTTTGGTGGCTCAGAAGCCCCATTTTTGTATTATGACACTTATGTATTATCACATTTTGGATGTTTAATGAAAAACTTTTATGACGATCGATTTATTTATTTACATGTGTAAAAATGTATGTTTGTGATGAGCTTATTGTCTATGAAACAAATGCCAATCTAACACATAGTTAGCATATGAGTTAGCAACTTGATTATAAATTCTTGGAACATTTATGTATGTTATGTTGTCAAATTTCCATTCTAACAATCTCACACATAATAATCTTCGTAATAATGTTGGATCCCTAACATGATACAAGCCATTAAGCTGTGAAACTACTAACTATGAATCAAGACATACCTCAAGAGAGAGAATACCATGTGAAATGGCATCTCGTAGAAGCTCGATAACGGCACTATATTCAGCAACATTGTTTGAAGAGGGCCGTAAACATACGCCTCCTGAAGACAATACCTGACCCGTAGGAGTATAAATCACCCAAGTAGCAGAGGCTGAGTGTTGAGTGTGACGGCTAGCACCATCAACGAATTCTATGAAGGTGGAAGACTCCATTGACATCTGTCATAAGAAATGAAAGCTAATCACAAACTCGATCACCATAAGAAAAACCTAACTATGCAAAATACTGTACAAGAATATACAATAGTCAGCCCTGGCTAAGATTCATGCATAGTACTTTTTAAGATAGATCCCATTTCTAAGCTCCGCCAAGGCCGTCCTCTCATAATCTACTAGCTCATATGCACCCTTCTCTAACATGCATTTGACAATGTAAGGACCATGCCACATGGGATTAAAATTTCCTTCCCCCAAGGGTTCTTTATCTTGATCCCACAAAAGGACCAAATCTCCTTCATTAAACCTTTTCAAACGGACATATTTGTCATACTGGACCTTAACGCAATGCTTATTCACTTCTAGAGCCACCAAGGCATCTCAGCGCTGCTCATCAAGATGCTCTAAGTGGACCAAATGTTACTCCAATGGGGAAGTGTCTGGTAAGAGCTCTATGGCTAGCTTCAATGAAGGGATTTCGCATTCAACTGGCAAGATAGACTCCACTCCATGTACAAGCTAATATGGAGAGAAATCGGTGGCAATCTTAACCACGGTCCTATAAGCTCACAAAGAAAGATATAACATGATATGCCAATTCATCTTGCTTTATGCGATGGTTCGTTGGAGAATGGACTTAAGTAATTTGTTCACTATTTCAACCTGTCCATTCGCCTGAGGGTAATAAGAAGAAGAATGCTCCTGCTTATACCCTAACTTCTTGACCAACTCTTCCATCATCCGATTCTGAAAGTTCCTACCATGGTCAATGACAAGCTCCTTCGAAATACCTAACCAAGTAATGATTTGGTTGAATACGAAATGTGCGGCTATCTCACTGTTGCATTTAACCATGGGAATAGCATTCGCCCATTTCGTGAAATAGTCAACAACCACGATAATATGATGATGCCCCCCAGTTGAAGCTGGGTTGCAATCCATGAAATCAAGCCCCCACTTAGTGAAGGGATCGGTGGTGATAATTGGATGTAACAGGGCAGGACATGAGTGCATATTTCTTGCAAACACCTAGAAAGGGTGGCACTTCTTAACCGCATTGACAAAATCTTTAAAGATTGACGGCCAGAAATAACCCGATCTCAAGATTTTTTGGGCTGTAGAAAGCCCAGATAAGTGACCACCACACGCCCCTCCATGGAAATCATTTAGCACAAGCTCAGACTCCTCATGAGTTAAACAACGAATTAAAATGGAATCTACCCCATGGCGGTACAATGTGTTATCCACTCTAAGGTAGTTCTTGGATACGTGACGTAACCGTCATCGTTCATCCCGTGAAAGGTGAGTAGGGACCTTCAATGTTTGTAAATATATGATTATATCCCCATACCATGGATCCAAAGTTGATATTAGGAAAGTGTGCTCATCGAAAAATGTATCTTAACAAACTTCCTCCTCCTTGCTTGGGAAATACGATATAAGCTCCGCAAAAATCAATGATTTTTTTCGATTTTGCTGAAACAAACTCGAGATTGAATTCTTGCAAGATGACAATCCACTTATTATACTTTCCCCCTATCATCCTTCTAGTGAGGATGAACTGAAATGGATTGACATGGGCTACCACCAAGGTCTGGCGAAGGAGAATATAGTGTCTCAATCTTTGAACCACATGAATGGTAGCTAAGGAAATTTTCTCCACATGGGAATAACGGATCTCCACATCTATAAGGTTTTGGCTCAAATAATATATGACATGCTCCTGGAGCTCCTCATCCTCCTGAACCAAAACCATACCAATCGTCTCCATGGACATAGCCACATAAAGTAAAATTTCACGGCTATAGTCGGTTGGACTAATCACTGGGGCCGATGCTAAGGCTCACTTAAGCGCATCAAAGGACTCCTGGACTCGCTTATCCCAGCAAAAGGTAGTGTCCTTCTTCAAAAGACGCATAAAGCCTCTAGTGGAATTGGCAAAGTTGATGACAAATCTCCGCAAGAAATTTCCCATGCTTTGCAAACATTGAAGATGTCTAATGTTTCTCAGGGGAGACAATTGAAGCATTGCCTCAACCTTTAAAGGGTCGACTCTTATACCCTCCTTGGAGACAATGAACCCTAACAAGTGACCAGACTTCATGCAAAAGATGCACTTATGAGGATTTAAGCTAACCAAGTAATGGTGGCATCTTTCGAACACTAATATCAAATGGTAGGAATGACGCATTCTCATACAAGAATGAGCAACAAGGTCATCCAAAAAGACTTCAATAATCGATTTGAGATCATGGAAGATCAAGGTCATAGCCCGCTGAAATGTGGCTCCGGAGTTTTTAAGGCTGAAAGGCATCTTCTGATATGCAAACGTACCCCAAGGACAAATAAATGCAGTCTTATGTTGGTCCTCATGTTTGATCTGTATCTGATTGTATACGAAAAATCCATCCATAAAGGAAAATACCTCACTTCTTGCACACTCATCGAAAATTTGATCAATAAATGGTGTGGAAAAATTATCCTTAGGACAGGCATGATTCAAGTCACGGAAATTAGTGCATATACAGATTTCTCCCTATTTCTTATCCATTGGAACAGGGTTTGAAACACACTCCATCAAGGGAACGGGATAGATAAAACCGGCATTCAACAACTTTTCTATCTCAGCCTTAATCGCGGGTGCTTTTCTAGGATTCACTGCACGCAAGCATTGTCGAACATGCTTAGCATTGGGATAAGTTTTAATTTCATGTTCAACAATGCGAGGGTCGATACCTGGCATTTCCTCGTATGACCAACCAATACGTCACGAAACTCTTTGAACAGCTCGGTATACTCTTGAATCTCAGCATGGGAACATTCTACCCCAATATAGACATTCTCAATCTTGCCAGGATCATGAGAGATATTTATAGGAATGGTAGGAGATATATTCACCATGTTTCCATCAGCCATCAGACTAGAAGAGCTTAATGGAACCATGATACTACTAATTCTCTCACTAAGAATCTCCCTAAATTCTTCACACTCCAAATGGTCAAGCTTAAGAAGAAAATAAGATCTATGATGCAACTCTTCCCAAGGTGGCTCAACTCTAGACATGGCCTCAATAATAGCTTCATCTTATGGAAAAACACTATCAAGGCAGTCATGTGTGTGAGAATACTGAACTGCCCATGCAGGCAGCACATATGGGTCGTCCTCCTCTATCCACGAAGAGGAAGGACTAGGCTCTGCAACACATTCAAGATTCACTTGATATGCTATCATTGCTGCAGGAAACGGCATTTCCGTTTCGATAGGCTTACACGAAGGACTTGGTGTAGGAAGAATCCAAGGATCTTCCATATGGGTAGTGTGAAAAGACACCGATCTCAATTAAGACGAAGCCCCACTGAAACTAGACCTGATATTAAGAACAGGTGCAGGACAACTAAATCTTCCCATAAGGGATGGATACATACCCACACCCACACTCCCAGTTACCGGCTGAGAGTGCTCGACAATCGGGATAGAAGCTCTCGAAGATGCGGTAACACACAGATTATTGAATGACGTTTGATCAATCGTAACTATATTCTCATTAAATGGAAAGCATACAACTCGAAATAGAGAAGAAGCTATGGCTTCCATACTATACATCCAATTCCTACCCAGTAACAGATTGTAGTCAAGGGGCACATCAACCACCTCAACCTCGATCACAATAGTCTTCCCTCCCAAACATACCTTAAGAGAAGGAAGAATTCCGTGCAGCCGAAATGATCTACCATCAAAACTAGTCAACACGGTAGCGGATTTAGACAACTTGGGGGAACCCAAACCCGTCCAACACAGCAAATACATCACGGAAGTAGCAGTGCCTTCGTCAAGCACAGTGCGTTTGACAGTCATGTTAAGACATTCTACATAGTAAGGAAATCGAGAGAGACACATAGTAAGGCAATCGAGGTTGTAGTCCCGCGGTTTCAAATTTGATGATGGAGGAAGAATTATCATCATTAACACCAAGAGCAAAAAGCAAATCCTTCCTTTGTGAAGGACAACTCTGAAGTACTTCGAGTGCAGACATCGCACAAGGAGTGTGTCCCAAATCCTCGACAACTGAATAATTCTAGGCAGCTCAGGCATTAGGATTGTGCCCCGAATGCTTAAGGACCCCCTTAGGAATGTGAGGTACAACTTGAGGTTTATCCATAGGGTTTTCAATACACAAAGGAGTCAAGGAATCTTGGGTGGAGCAGGTTCCTTTCCAAGTTCAGGTTGTGATGAACCATAGTCCTTCGCACGAGTCACAACCTTAGTAGCACGCACCATATTGATTCAACCATGAACACTACTAGATTACAGCGGATCTTGATCTCCACTAGAATGATCATGGGTCCTCTAGTTCATGTTTTTATTATGGGGTAAAGGGTTGGTTAGCACAGCTGGGCCCTATGCTATGAACCTCAAGGCTTCTTCTATACGAGGGCACAAGTGAGTGAGGTGGTCATCCTTACACAATTTGCAAGGAAACTTAACCTTACGTTTAGACTGCTTGTCCCCCCCAGCATTGTGGGAATTATTGTCATTAGAATCAGCATTTTCATTCCTATTCCCACCCTTACGATTTGTTTTACCCTTCTTATTCCTTTCGGGTTTCTGGTTACCCTTCAGGTCCGACAATTGCATCGAAAGCACATTCCCTATTTGGGTGGGTTGAGACGAAGTCGTGGCTTGTCCCGAGGAAAATTGGTTGATAGACAATTGACTCACCTATTTCACAACCGAATCCATAGGTTTGGTACTCGTACAACCAACAATTCCATCGACATGTGGTCCAGGTTTGAACTTAGGGTCAAAACTAGAACGCGGAGCATTAGGAATGATCTCATATAACAAACCGGATTGAGAATAAATCAAATCCAATTCCTGTGCCCTAAAAATGGCTTGTTCCTTGTTTTGAACCCCAGATGTAGAAACATCCTTCGCTATATAAGGCAACAACGATTTAAGGAACCATTTGAGGAGAAACTTTGGTGGTATGAAGGCCTTAATCAATCTCTTTAATCTACGCCACTCTTGGATATGGTATGAGATATGCATGGCTATGTCTTGCCGAAATGTCGACAAGAGTTTTGTACCAACGTCGTAACTCACTGGTAGCTGGAAGTGGTTGAGAAAAGTCATAGCTAGGTCATCGAACAAAATGAATGCGCCCCTAGGTAACTCTATGTACCATTTCACTGCAGGCCTAGTGAGGGTGCGCTGAAATAGCCTTAAACGAATCGAATCTTCGTGTAAGCTATTAGAAGAGCACCAAAGGTGAAATGTAGTAACATGTTCACTAGGATCTTCTCCTGGTTTTCCCTTGAATTTGGGAATGTCTGATGGAATCTTGGTAGGGACAGTCAACCAAGCCAGGTCATAAGATACTGGATTATTCGTTAGTCTCAACAAGTCAGGAAAATTTAACGTTGCGAGGAAAGGGAGCCTAGGTTGAGCAGGTCGATTCCACTCTCCCTGATAATTTTGGTTCACATAAGACTGATTACCATAACCACCATGGCCATGGCCATAGTGCCCTCCTCCCATTTGACTCATGTAGGGTGGCATGGAATCACCATAATGTGGTGTACCTTGACTATTTGGAGCTACAAAGCCATAATTCAGGGAGTAAGTGGGTTGTTGATACCCGTACCCATAAGGTGAATAACTCTATGCATACTGTAGTCCATAATATTGTCCATGAGAAGATCCATAATATGTTCTATGGGATGTCCCATGAGAGACTCCGTAAGTAGGAATATGAGGAATTCCCTGCGATAGACCATAGGACATTCCAGAAGTAGGAATGTGACCTCCCGAGACAACAGGAGGTACTTGACTCTGAGACACAACTACACGAGTAGCAGCAAATATGAACATGACTAATAGCCACATTTCATCCTGAAGGACCACGTGAATGAGGGAGAGGAATAGCATTCTAAGAACTAGGGATAGAGGACTAAGGGATATGTGAAGTGATGTAAGTGGTGTTCCCTATAGTCACTCATCTTGGTTCTAGTATCCTAATAGGGATACTAACACCAGGTCTAGGACAAACGTGTGATGTAGCCTCCACCGCTAGGATGGAGGGTGCAATGTGACTCGTGTTCCCAAATCTCTCCACATGGAAAAGAATAGGAATGCCCCCAGGCGTAGTGTTAGGATCAAACTCCGACTCAGCATGGTGTGCGAGATCATGTGTAGGGATACCAGACATGCCATAACTAACATAACTAGTTCTTGTAGGTTCATGATGAGTCTCGTCACCTGGCATCCAATACCAGTGACCTGTGAATGAGGGATCGTACCTCGAGTGTGCAGGTATATCAGCTGAAGGATCGTACCTAGAGTGTGTAGGTATATCAGGCGAAGGATCATATACAGGAGTAGGATCTTCTTCCCCAACCTCATGAGGTGTAGAAGACAACTCAGGAATTTCATCTTCATGATCCATCATGTGTGAATCAATGTGAGAAGTAGTCCACCTAGACTATCTGTTTCTCTCTCCCAAAGGAGGAGGAGACATAGAAGGCGAAATTCCTACTAAATGACGAGAACGATGAAGTGCCGCACCCAAATCTGCAATGACTCAAAAAATGAAAAATACTATTCTAATTACGCAAACCCTAAACAAGCTACCATGCATAGAGCATACACCTATATAATCTAAAGCCAATCACAAGCAAACAAGGGTAGGATATGTGATCTCCCGAATGAAGCAGGTATGTCTCGCCTAGGAGAGGCTTGAGACTTCCATACATAGCAAGCGGAGGTTCGTAACCAATTATTGTGTCCCTCAGCTTCCAAGCATATAGAGACTATGTTGTATGAACCCAACCTGGTTAGGACACCTACAGAATAACCCCTACGAAGTACCCCCTCGATAACCTAGGTAAGGAAACTAAGGTCACCTCAATATAATCAATGCTCGGGTGGACAGTCGTAGGTGGGATTGACCGTATGGGTAGGGTAGCAAATCCCAAAAGTCTTGAAAGATCCCCCAGATATGAATACAATCCTGGAAATATCTCTGGTGCTACTCAGTTATGGCTAGGGGTCATCCCAATCAATAACCACTCACATTGCCTCATACTTAACTCCCTTGTAAGAGGAGGATCCTCAGAAACACTAATTATACCAAGGAATTTCACACTCTCATCTGGACAGACACATACATGTTGTTGTTTAGTGGTCTTGGAGAGTTTACTCACAATGAACTATTCTAAGACCCTAAAACATAATCTTGTTGGTGCACCCTATCAAAGAAAATAGTGTAATCCATTTTAATTAAGCGTTGATTTTTCGAGTACACAGGGTACTCCTAAAACACTGAACACCTTCAAAAACCACTTCACACAAATAGATCATAGATCAACACACCGATGTTTGTCACGTGGTTAAAACCCTCGAGAGGGAAACAGTCCATGGCCCCAGCCAAATAGCTACTTGGAGCAATTTACTATGCAAAAGAAAGAAAGTTACATTAGCTTCTCATAATCGATCAACTAGCCAAGAACCCTCTATGCTATTTAAATAGAGATCATAGACCAATCAGATGTTAAGCCACGGATCAATGGTAGGTATGATCTAAGAGAAGTTGAACCATTGGATTACTCTATGTCTAGAACATATCGTAACCATGGGATTAGAATATTTACAAATGCATACTAAAGAAACACACTTTTACCTAATCGATATATTACACAAGTTGATCTTAACTAACTCCTAAGTGTCTAAATATCCTAACATTCCCCCTTAAGAACAACTGGGGATAGGATTGAAGGATTTACAAAAGTGACACTATTAGGAGAAGGGAGGAGGCATTAGAGCCTATACCCCCTTAAGGACACATTCCTAAACTCCTAACATAGATCGAAGTTTAGAAAAATTCGCTTCTATAAGAGACTTGGTGAAGATGTCTGCAACTTGATCATATGTTGGGCAATAGAGCACTTCAATAACACGATCATGAACAAGATTTTTTATGAAGTGCATGTGTAACTCAATGTGTTTGCTATGCTGATGTAGAATTGGATCTTTGGCAAGCTTGATGGCACTTTGATTGTCGCACCAAAGTGGGGTAGTCTACTGCTGCTCGAATCCAAAATATGAAAGGATCTGTCGAAGCCATAAAGCTTCCTGACTGGCATTAACTACGGCTCGATATTCTGCTTCTGCTAAAGAAAGAGCAAGAGCTTGTTGTTTCTTACAAGTCTAAGTGACAGGTCCAGATCCCAGACTGTAAACATAACCTGCAGTAGAATTTCGATCATCAGTATCACTGGCCGAATCTGAATCAGTGAAACCAACCAACAAATGTTTTCCCCCTGTACTGTAATGAATCCCAAGCTGAATTGTACCTCGAATATATCGAAGTATTCTTTTTGCTGCTTTTTAGTGACTTTCATGAGGAGTTTGCATATAACGGGCAACACGACCAACGGCAAAGGAAAGGTCAAGACGGGAATGAGTCAAGTATCAAAGACTACCAACAAGCTAACGATACAAGGTGGCATCTACTTCAGGGGAAGTACAAGTGGCAAAAAGTTTGACTCCAGACTGGAAGGGAGAAGGGGCTGGTTTATAATCTTCCATGTGGAAGTGACGAAGAAGGTCACAAGCATACTTAGACTGGGAAAGAAAGATTCCTTCTTTGGTTTGCAAGACTTGGAGACCAAGAACATAATGCAAATGTCCTAAGTCTGACATTTCAAAATGTTGCTTAAGACTGGATTTCACATGGGTTATAATGTTAGGGTCACTACAAGTAAGGATAAGATCATCAACATAAAGAACAAGTATGATGAGATGGTTTCCTACTTTCTTGGTATAGACATTGGGGTTAGAATGGCATCTAGAAAAACCAGTGTCAGGGAGAAAGCTATCCATTTTGGCATACCAAGCTCTAGGAGCTTGCTTAAGGCCATATAAGGATTTCTTAAGGAGACAGACAAGGCTGGATTTATCCTGAACATATCCACGAGGTTGTTCCATGTAAATTTCCTCCTGTAAATCACCATGTAAAAAGGCAGACTTTACATCCATTTGATGGACTTCCCAGTTATGTAAGGCTGCAAGGGAAAGAACAAGGCGGATGGAATTTATTTTTTCTACAAGGGAAAAGGTTTCATTGTAGTCAATCCCTTCAACTTGGGAAAAACATTTGGCAACTAACCTTGCCTTAAGTCTTTCAACACTTCCATCTGATGCATAATTAGTTCTGTAGACCCATTTACATCTGATAAGTTGTCTTCCTTTTGGAAGAGGAACAAGATCCCAAGTATCGTTCACCATTAAGAAACGATATTCTTCATCCATAGCTGCATCCCAATCTGGATTTCCTGAAGCTTCTGCAAAAGTTTCTGGATCATGATTCTCGAAAACTTGAGCCAAAAGAGAAGAGGCTCACTGAAATTGAGAACGTGTTCGATGTTGATCTCTAGGATCACCGGCAAGATCACCATCGGCTTCACATGTTGAATGGACCCATCGAGGAGGCATTGGTGTTGGTGTAATTTGAGGAACATGAGTAGGCGGAGGTGGATTTTCATCCTCACTATCATCATTAGAAACTGGAGTTGGAAATGTGTCAAGGAAGCTAGAAGAAGAATAAGAAGAAGAAGGCACAATCGTCGAATTAGGCTCGCAGGCCAAAGATGGCACACCCACCAAGTTAGGCTCGCAGGCTAAGAGATTTTCATCAAATTTAACATCTCTTCTAATGATTATATCATGAGAATGTGGCTGAAGAAGTCTATAACCTTTTACATCTTCGGAATATCCAACAAATATGCACTTTTCAGTTTTAGGCTGCAATGCTTTCCATTTTTCATCCGAAATGTGAGCCCATGCTTCACAACCAAACACACAAAAGTGACTTGCATTTGGTTTAATTTTACTCCATGCTTCTTCCGGTGTTATACCTTGTAAAACTTTAGTGGGTGTGCGATTAATTATGTAATTTACACAATTTATGGCCTTAGCCCAATATTGAAGACTTAGTCCCTTAGATTGGATCATACAATTAGCCATTTATTTTAAAGTGTGGTTCTTCCATTCAGCTACATCATTTTGTTGTGGTGTATCTAGAACAGTGTGTTGTTGTTGGATTCCTTGTTCAGTGCAAAAAGTAGTGAACTTGTTGTTAACATATTCTCCTTCATTGTCAGATCTTAACTTAATAATTTGATGACCAGATTGTTTTTCAACAAGGGCCTTGTAGTCCAAGAACATGTTAAAGACTTCGCTCTTAAGTTTTAGGAAGTAAACCCAAGTGCATCTGGAGTAGTCATCAATGAAAGTTAAGAAATATTTGAAACCAAAAAAGGAAGCAGATGGAAGAGGGACACACAAGTCACTATGCACAAGCTCCAAGGGAACCAAGGCGTGCCAAGAGGCACGTTTGTCAAAATTGTTCTGATGATGTTTTTCGAGTACACAACCGGAACAAACACCATCCTTGCAAGATACCAGCAAAATACCAGTCACTATATTGTTTTTACATAGTTGTTGCAATGAGCGATAATTTAAGTGACCAAATCGCTCATGCCAAAGTTTGCTCAAGTTATCACTATGAGCAACAAAACTGAAGGAAAAGGTGATGACCCAAAGTTGTTAAATTTGTACAACCTGGTAATATCATCAACAGTTCCAGTAGCAAGGATGATTTGAGGATTTTTAAAATCCTTGATTACAACTTGGTGAGGTGTAAATGTCACAGTTTTACCTTCACCCGAATGAGTGATTTGATAGACTGATAAAAAATTGCAGGAAATTTTTGGAACACATAGTACATCACTGAAATGACCATTTTCTACTGGAAGTGTTCCATATCCTGCAACACTTAAATATCTATCATCACCAACAAATATTTATTTGGTGTTACATTCATGCATAGTAGAAAATATGGCTTGATCCTTAGCCATATGATAATATGCTCCAGAATCAATGAGCTTCATTTGAATTAGAAGAAGAAGATGCAGTATAAGAGTAACTAGAAGCACAGAGTGCATGTCCATGAGAGTTAGATTCTGAAGACGAATCTAGGCTGATGTGGTGCTTCTTCATTGCTACTTCCAAGGCTGCCATCTTCTTAAAACATTTAGATTCATCATGATTATCTTTCCCACAAAAATTGCAATGACACTCAGTCTTCTTTTTTTTTTGCTTGGATCCTTTGTCATTTTTTAGAGGAGCTGACTGAGAGGGTTTGGTGTTGATGTATATGTAACTTCGGAATGCATTATTCTATGTATCTTATGTATTGTAACCCGATGTTTATTCCGGGATGTTTCTATTATGTATTTGAGTCATGTGGTCATGCCCCGATGTTCCGATCGGGAGGATTATAATGTAAACAAGTCATATCAAGTCATTAGGTAAGTCCCCACAGTTTAGGGGCACTTGGGTTATTATACACTAATTAAGGTGTAGGCTCAAGTAATTAATTATAAGTTAAGACGACATGGTTGAGTGCACTTCAAGTCAACGGAAGAATATAAATAGAGAGTGAGAGTCTCTCTATTTATCACTTGTGACTTAGCTCTCTTGCTCTCTAAAGTGTGGCGCACTTTTGGAGAAGGAAATTCTTGGGCTTGACAGAAGACAGAAGGCTGCTATTGTGAAGGGAGGTCATCTTACTGTTTTGGGTTCACATCTTGTGGTGATACTATCTTAGAGTAAGTTGAGGGGTTTTCTCCATTTATGGTTTTCCCTCCTAAAATCTTTGTGTCTCTTGTCTATTGTGATGTGCTTATGTGATTGTTGTGCTTGTTATTCTCTCAGTGAAAAGATCTTATCATAATGCTAGCTTAAATGTTGAAAAACTAACATGGTATCAGAGATAACCTGAGAAGAAGACATTGTGCAGCTACAGGAACTAGGGATTCCTATTTTTTAGATCTTTCTCCATAGATTTTTAGCAAAAGTATGCTAGGATGACTCTCCATTGAAGGGTGCATGTTTCTGTCGATGCGGAATTCAATTTCAAGCATTTTCAGTTTCGATGCGGAAATTAGGGCTTTCTACAAAAAAGGAATTTTTGAGTGAGACCAACATAGGATTGTTCTCCTCATCAAAACCGAAATTTAGAGACCTGGATCAGTAAATTTGGTTGGGTAAATCTCTAGGAAAGTCAAACCCTAGTTTGACCATGAGCTAGGAGAAACCCTAAATACTAAAACTGCTAAGTTTTGGTACAGTCGCTATATTCCGAGATTAAAAACGTCTCAAAAGCGGAAACTTGCAAGGGCCGAAGATAAAATCCTGATGAACACTGTGTCCAAAGGGAAGCCTCTAATTCGCTGTATTCTAGGAGCTATGATCTCTCCAAGTTAGGGTTCCAGCCTCTTCCAAAAATCATCCATAAACAGGACACCTGGGGAGATCTACAATATCTTGGGCTATAGAGGTCCAAATGGAATTCCTGAAGATGTTCCAGAAAGGGAACGGACTGTAATTTCTGTGGTCTGAAGGTTAGACTCTGAATATGAACCAGTGACATGTGGCATGCCATAAAACTTCACTGTTTTGAACAGTCCTGTAACAGGTCACCTTGGGAAAATGATAATAAATCCCAAATAGTGAACCCAATTCTGATGAAACCTATGGTGTTGGATCAAGGACATGCGATTTTATCTCAGTGAGAAATTTCAGACACATAGGATCAGTAATTTCGGAGATATCACAGAAAACGTAACAGGCATTTCTGCAGAAGAAATCCGAAAATTAGGGCTTCCTGTTCCAGGAGTTTCCCTCCACTATTTTCAGAAAAGGAGTACATTGGACAACTCCATTTGAAGAAATATATCTGTTCATCCAATCAGATCTAAAATATTCCAAGTTTTTAAAATTAGGGTTTGTGCGACAAACCCTAGATCAGCAAACTCCGGGACAAGGACGGACACCTCAAATCGGTAAGATCTAATCTTTTGCTATTTCCATTTGAGGTTATCATTTCAATATGATATATCACACCAGCTTAGTTAAAAGCTTGCAGAAGTTGACAACTTCCAAACCTGGAAGTATATGATCTCTCTGAAGAAAATGGATTGGACACCTACATGAGTATGGAGGTTCCAGTTTCAGAGGGAGATGAGGCCAAAGAAGACATCATGCTCATGCTGCAGAGGATGATGAACCATCCAGAAAGAGATCCAGATATGAAAGTAAAGATTCTTCAAGTGAGGATGAATATGTTCTAATATCAGATCTCATAGGTGACATTACTCATGGAAGTGATGATTGGCTTATAGATAGTGGGGCTTCCAAACATATGATGGGATTCAAGGAATCCTTTGTAAGACTATCAAAACATGAATCACCTCACAAGGTGAAACTAGGAGATGACTACCAATGTCCAATAAAAGGTAGTGGGGAATCTTCATACAAGATAGACTCTGGTAATTCTCTAACAACGAAAGAAGTATTGTTTGTTTCAGCATTGATGTACAAAGAATGCAGATTGCATTCATAGATGGTCAAATCATCATGTGGCTAAAAGGAA
>LPNX010382084.1:1098928-1128389 GCA_001517045.1 Pseudotsuga menziesii
TTATGATGACTCCAAGAGATCCAGATCGGGTGATGATCCAGATCCAGTCCAGTGATGTTGATCCAGATCAGGTGATGATCTAGATCCAGTGATGCCATTTGATGATGATCCAGATTGAGAGATGACTTGAAGACAAAGATGACTTGAAGATGAAGATGACTCAAATATGAAGATGTTCCAGTTGATGCAGAGAAGAAGACCAGTGCTGAAAAATTGTGTCGAAAGAATACCTTCCTAGTTAAGAGGGAGTGTTGATGTATATGTAACTTCGGAATGTATTCTTCTATGTATCTTATGTATTGTAACCCGATGTTTATTCTGGGATTTTTCTATTATGTATTTGAGTCATGTGGTCATGCCTCGATGTTCCGATCGGGAGGATTATAATGTAAACAAGTCATATCAAGTCATTAGGTAAGTCCCCACAGTTTAGGGGCACTTGGGTTATTATACACTAATTAAGGTGTAGGCTCAAGTAATTAATTATAAGTTAAGACGACATGGTTGAGTGCACTTCAAGTCAACGGAAGAATATAAATAGAGAGTGAGAGTCTCTCTATTTATCACTTGTGACTTAGCTCTCTTGCTCTCTAAAGTGTGGCACACTTTTGGAGAAGGAAATTCTTGGGCTTGACAGAAGACAAAAGGCTGCTATTATGAAGGGAGGTCATGTTACTGTTTTGGGTTCACATCTTGTGGTGATACTATCTTAGAGGAAGTTGAGGGGTTTTCTCCATTTATGGTTTCCCCTCCTAAAATCTTTGTGTCTCTTGTCTCTTGTGATGTGCTTATGTGATTGCTGTGCTTGTTATTCTCTCAGTGAAAAGATCTTATCATAATGCTAGCTTAAATGTTGAAAAACTAACATTTGGGACCCTTGTTGTTTGGCTTATTATTGCAAAAATTTTGTTTCTTGGGAAGCTTGGACTTTTCTTTCCGTTGGGACAATAAGGCTTTCCCAGATGTATATGCATTGTTAATTATTCCAAGATGAATGAGCTTATCTTGCTCTCTAATTAAGGAATCACAAAAGGATTCAAGGCTAGGATCTTGATAGCTAGCTGCAGTCAAGGATTCTTTCATGAAGTAGAATGTAGATACAAAAACAGAATATGCGGGTCCAAGTTTTGAAAGAATATGATAAATACATTGTTTGTCTTCTTTCTTAATCTTGCATTCGGCACATAATAGTCTAAGAGTTTTATACTTAGATAAATAGTCTTGAATGCATGAAAAATCATTTGGATTCAAGGAAAGCAACTCATTCTCAAGTTGATGACCCCAAATTTCATTGTGTTTACCGAACACAGATTCCAACTTTTCCTAAGCAAGATTAGGTTCATCAATTCCGTATATGTGGAATCGCAAATCAGTAGATATTGACATCCTAATCAATCCACGAGCTTCATCACATTGATTTTCCCATTTAATTTTCTTATCATCATCAGTGGGTTCTATTTCTTTCCTTGAGGTTATCTTGAAAATTCCCCTACTTCGCAGAACATCCTCCATACGAGATTTCCATGAGAAATAGTTAGAACTTGGAAGTATAATATCACAAGGGGTGGCCATACTATAAAATAATGGCTGAAAGAACAGAAACTAACTATTTGGATGCAAAGAGCTCGAAAAAATATGCGGTTTTACAAAAAACGGCACTTAAAACTGATTCCAGATGATGAAGTTATGCTTAATCAAAGAAAATGTTGAAGATGTCCCCAATAGTGACGTGACAGATATTAACTTGACCAACTAAAAAAAACAAGCCCCCTCTTCCCAAGATCAACCTTTGACAATCACTTTTACAATAAAGTTGCTTTGAAGTGAATCACTTTTGTAGAATAAGTAATGTTCACTTTTACAATAATGTGACTTTTAAATAGTGCGGCAATAAATTAAAAGACTTAAGTGACTCACTTTTATTTTATTTTATTTTTGTGAGATGCACTTTTACAATAAAGTAACTTGAAAATAGAAATTGCATGCACTAAAAAGTAGTTTGATAAGACTTGAACTCAAGACTTATCAAGGTGTAAAACAACTTTGGACCAAGTGAGATAAGTTTAAAAGGTATGTAAATGTATGGAAAGATGAAGGGAGTTTTTTTTTCTCTCTTCTCTCTCGTTTTCCATGCTTGCTTTCTTTTCCTGCAAATCACAAAAAAAAAAACAAAAAAACTTTTTCCACACAATAGGGTTAGATCTTGGTTAGCTTACCTGGAAAGTCTACGTTTTCAAGTTTTCTTGTTGTTTCTGATTTGTCATGATCGCATAAGGTGCACGGCAAAGAGCATACCTAGCCAAGAAGACAAGAAAAAAAAACTTTCCCTTACTGTTTCTGATTCGCCGCGATCGCGCAAGGTGCATGGAAAAGAGAATACCCAGTCAGGGACAACAACAGTATGAGACTAAAACATAAAAGATATAATAATAAACTGATAAAATATGAGAGATCTAAAAAAAACAAATCCATCACTGTAACATTATACCTTTAGATTTGCTGAAATGGGTGTTTCTAGAGAAAACATAAATGGTTTTCGATGAAACGAAAACTATTTCCCAATGGAAACGGTGCTATGGACGTAATGGAACAGCTCCCACAAGCCAAAAGTGCACAAAAAATTCAGAAACAAAAACCCTTTCAAAGTTTTGGCAACACCGGTTCCAGATCTATATCAAAACCGAAAGCGACTCTTCATAAAAGATTTGATACCATGTTCGGGTACACAGGGTACTCCTAAAAGGCCGAACACCTTCAGAAATCGCTTCACACAAATAGATCACATATCAACACACTGATGTTTGTCACGTGGTTAAAACCCTTGAGAAGAAAATAGTCCATGACCCTAGCCAAATAGCTACTTGGAGCAATTTATTATGCAAAAGAAAGAAAGTTACATGAGCTTCTCATAATCGATCAACTAGCCAAGGACACTCTGTGCTCTTTAAATGGAGATCATAGACCAATCAGTTGTTAAGCCATGGATCAATGGTAGGTATGATCTAAGAGAAGTTGAACCGTCGGATTACTCTATGTCTAGAACATATCGTAACTGTCGGATTAGAATATTAACAAATGCATACTAATGCATACTAAAGAAACACACTTTTACCTAACGGATATATTACACAAGTTGATCTTAACTAACTTATAAGTTTCTAAATATCCTAACATTGATTTTATTGGCCTTATTACTAAAAAGAATGGTATATGATCGTGCAACCAATGGTGTTATGACGCAAACATGAAGTAAAATGCACACCTAACAATCAATGCGAATTCATTGTGTCGAATGAAAATCGGGGCATGCTACTACGTGAAATACAAAATTTTCTTCAAATGACAAATGCAACCATTCCTATATGAAATCCTAACTAGTACTTCTCTAAGCAAACCTAGTGCAAGTACCATGCAAAATGCAAAGTGCAATGATGCATCATGATGTAAAAGAAGCAAATATTTTTGGATTTTTTGAATAAATATGAGATAATAAAGAAAAATAATGACTCTACTAGACCCAGGCTCTGCAAGCACTATCAAACAGCACCCACGCAAAGCACTAAGGTAAAAGATACCTAATGCACTAATCCTAAAACAAAAAATCAAAAATGTAATGACAATAACATTTTAAAAAAAAAATTACCCTAAAAAGTGTCTCTGGTGAGAAACAGAGGTGTATACAAACTCTAGAAGCATCAAAGGAGACTCAACAATCATCAAAACTCACCTAGCAACACTCAATCTTCCTCTAAAAGGTAAAACTTGGGGCATACACGACTGTGTGTAGAAAATCCATGTATATACGTGGATATCTCAGTCAAAACCGCGTGTACATGCGATTGTGAGGAAAAAACTCGCGTACAGGAAGAAAAAGAGATAAAAATGAAGGCAAACAGATAAGCTGAGACAAAACTCACACCTATCAGACACTACCAGGAAAACATGTCCCTAGACCCGACTCAAAAACAGAGAAATCAGAGCAATTCAAGAACATTGAATGTTGATAAAAACCCCCAAAGGACAATTACTAGGAACTCCCCAACGGAGTCACCAATTCTATTACGGAGATAAATTCCTATGGCTTGGGGTACCACAACATACAGCTTGACTCTAGAAATCAATCCTTTCCTATATGCAAGAGAAACCAAATATCTAACACTAAAGGATCTCTATTCGTACCTTATTCCGGATGGTTGATGTAGATCCCCATTGAGCTTTCCAACTCTAGCTTGTATTGATAAGTTGCTATCTCAACACTCAGCAAACAAGACAAGCATGCTATATATAATTGTGTTAGACCTACTCTAGCATATATAATCAATAACATATAAGCATTTAAAAGCATCCATGGATCAAATACTCATTTAAATATACATTATTGGATAGGAAAATATATTTCTATTGATATAAAATAGAGATTACACTAGTGACAACCTCTGTCGACACGCCTGCGAATTGGAGAAACTGAGTCCCCCACTTGGGCCTCCACCACTTCAATATAGCAAGCTCACAAGAAAAATGCAAGCTTGGGAAGAACACAAAGTTCTCCAAGGGACAAAGGGATCCAGACTCAAGTATAAGCTCTGGCAACAATGGACTATAGTTTTCTTGCTCTTCAATTCCCCCCCTCCTTCAATGTATCCAAAGGGTTCATTAAATAGCTCTTCAATGGGGTAATGGAAGGTCGAATCTGAGAAATCTTAAGTGGCATATGGAAGTTCAAGAGACAAGTGACTCAGATCCACATCAAGGAAAACTCCAAAATCATTTGGCCTTTTGTACACATCCCTATGTATGCAGTTTTAAGGGTCAAACCCATGTATATATGCGAGAAAGGGATTAAAAGTCACATATGGCAATTATTGCATGTTTTTAGGGATGATCTTGGAAACATGAAAGGTACAAAAATGGTCCATGGGGTCTAAGGAGTCTGCAGAGGGATAGGGAAGGCCATAACAGTGTGATTTACCATGTGTGGTAAAATCATCTATAACACTACCTTTATTCCATGGAAACGGGACTGATGATCCTGAGTAGTACTAGTTTTTATGTGAGGTAGCATGGACTATCAAATATACTATTGACTATGATGTCAAGAAGGGTCAACTGGAGACCACTCTTCAAGGTTGTGTGCTAGATTTGTAGATAAAATTTATACAAGTTCCTATGGGGACCCCTGCAAAAACATCGGATGAAATCAGGAAACGACTAATTGAATAATTCAGAAAGCCCAAATATGAAGCATGGTATATTACTGAGTTAAAGGAGATTAAACAATTTCCTAATGAAAGTGTTTGGGACTTTGGCCAAATATTTAAGACGCTAATTCCAAGACTCAATTTCAATATGAGCAATGTTCAACACAAAGAGTGGTTTATCGCAGCGTTGGTATCTCATATCTAGAAACTGCTAATGCAGCATAAGATCGCAACATAGAGCGAGGCTCTGGATATCGCCATGAAATTAGAGGCATCACCTATAGGGTAAATTACAGCTGGTATGAACCAGATCTAGGAATAGCTGGAGAACTTAACACTTCAACTACAAGATATCAAGAAAGGGAAAGAACATTGCGAAGACCTGTGGTGCACTCGATGTCGCGTGGATGGACACACCAAAGATACTTTCCCTGACTTCTAAAATTATCTGTTATCTGGGCAATGAACTTGCTATGTTGTGGAAGTGTATCATGGTGCCACATATTCCAAGTCTATGGGAATCACAATGAAGAATGTGGATACATGCAGAAGATGGAGACGAAGCCAACAAACTTATATTGCTCATTTTGTCAATCTGTGGGGCATGAAGATAAAGACTGTCATGCATATGAATTGCTTCAGGAAAGGACGTTTGAATCATACTATGTGAAAGGTGAATATCATTGTGTAGTACAATAATCACAGCTGCAGCCTTAGGTGGTACCTCAACCATAGTATACACCACCACCGCAGATGCAGTTATACCGTCACAGCCGCAACCACAGTTCGCACCACAACCATAGTATAATTAGATTTTGATGGCTCCACCATAGCCACAGTATGTTCAGGAAGTGCACTACGTTCAGTAGCAACCGAATCCCCCTCCACACCAATTGGCTCAGTCACAGTACCAGCAGCAAAGGAGGAAGAGGAGGAAGAGGAGGAGGATTTGGTAGAGAAAAAGGATGAGGTCGCAGACCTATCTAGTGTTACAGTTATGGGGTATTTGGACATTATCAAATAGATTTCCCATAATTGCAGTGTTCGTGTACATACTTCACCGTATTTTATCACACTGTCGAGAAATTTCCACAACTAATCGCAACATGGAAGGCAGGAAATGTTCCTTAGTTGCAGAACCAGAACCAGTTGAATCAGCTACAGAACTAGAATCAGTTGAAGAACCAGGCTCAAAATCAAATTCCACTTCAGAATCCAACTGTGAATCAACAGATGAACCGTCCATTAACCAGAATCAACCGATGAACCAAAATCCGTTGACGAACCAGAATCAAGGATCGGTAGTTGCGATGATTTTATCAAAGCCCAGAACAGAGGATGTTGATCTTTCTATCATCACCCATGATGGTGTGACGACCGGAGAGGATGGACCCCATCTGCAGGTTTGATTGGCTGGAAAAAAGAAGGTACCATTTGACATTTCTACAAAGCGAGATACATTCTTTGAGGTACGGGATGTAATCGGAAGAAATCTTGGTAAATCATCTATTTGTGAAATGCCCTCTGCTTTTGATTCTTCGTTGGAGGAAGGACCATCACGAAAGCATGGTACCTTGTAGAAATTTTTTGAGAGTTGTTTATCGCTTGAAAAATATCCTAATTCCCTTGTTGATATTGAGAACATGTTGTACCGACCGAGTAAGGAGTGGAAGGACTCCGCAATGAACTCTTTACATAAGAAAAAGACTAGAAAATATATCCTCATGAACATTCATATTGGGGACTATGAAGTAGACTCAGTTATTCTAAATCTAGGATCAGATGTGAAAATCTTGACAAAGAAGACATGGAAAAATATGGGGACACCGATGTTGGGTTGGTCCCCAATGCAGCTGCAATTGGCTATTTAGGAAAAAGTACAACCAATCGGACGTGTGTCGAACCTAGTTATAGATGTTGAAGGTATGAAAACCTACACTAATTTTGATGTGATTGAAGTTGTTGATGGTAGAGTGTCACGTCCCCATCCCTCATACCGGCGAAGAGGATGCGACAAACACCAATGCAACCGGGAAAATATCCCCATGAACATAAACAAAAGACATCAATGCTGGAATTAAACTTACAAGCATACACAGATGCATAATGAATCAACGGAAGCAACACACATACATAATAGTATTCATCATGTTCATATTTATTCATTTGACATCAATGTAATTGCAGAGATGGAATAGCAGTAGTACTTATCTTTTGATGAAGAATTCACCCCGCAAACAGCTACGTCGCTGCAATGTTCCACCCAACCATAGGCCAGTGTGCTCATAAATCTCTCAGCAACGCTGCCACCCCCAAGTTGGGCATGATTCCTTCAAGATAGGGGTCAATTGCAGGCTTACACATAGCCAAGGGGACACCAAACAGCCAACCCAACACCACTGGGTTTACTAGGCCATCAACAGATCAGCCAAGCCAACACAGTCCGAAGACCAACCACTACATACTAGTAGCAAAACCACCCTTCACAGCCCTGTGAAGAAGCAAAGACGACCAGGGACAATCCCAACAAAAGGTGAGCTCCGCTCAATCCCACAAGGCAACATGGAGTTGTTCTTGGCCCTATCGTGGCCAAAACCACTCAGCAACAACACCCAAACCAGGGTGTGTCAATAGCCACAAACATACGGTGGATGATAGCAACAAATCCATAGTCCCAAACAGGGAAATCCATCCAACAGCACATACCATTTCCCCAATGGAACGGCTGGGAAACATCACACAGCTCACAAAAACAGAGGAGGGGACAACTCCCAGCGTGGATAGACAAGAGAAGATTCAACCAACGGATTAGCAATCCTCAGTGGCCCAAAATGAATTTGGACACCACAGCCAACAAAACATAGGGAAGACCGTAGTCCCAAAATGAAATCAGTGAGCACGGCTCACAACATGGGAAAACGACTCAACAGCATCCAACAGTCGTGGAAGAACGACAGCAACCCAAATCGTGGGTGAAAATCAACAGCAAGCAGAAATAGTGGATTAAAACCCATGGTCATGACACATACCAGTAGAAATCAGGCCCTTGAGGCCGTTTCACCTGCTCGTTGCATGTACAAACAAAAGAAGACCCGCGACTGGTGTGTGAGGATGAACAGAACAGACAATCCCAGCCTGCGCACGTGAATGAACCGACCACAATCGTGAAGGACGAACAGACATGGGGAGTGAACAGACCCCTGCGTGAGAGTGAACAGACCAGGGAAGAATGGCGTCGTGGAGAAGATGGAGGAATGGGAAAGAATGGAGTTGCTTGCCTCCTTACCCACGTTTCCTTCAATAATAATTGCCCTCAACAACTCACCCATAATTGCCCCCAACAACAAAACCAAGGCATTAAAGAGGTTGAAAAAGTTGGGATGAGACAAAAAGGTGGCAAACAAACAAAGGTGATAAAACATGGGTTTTTCCCCCATAACTAAGGTTTGACATCCCCCACCCCCTTATCCTTTGGAACCATGCCCTTTTCATTCAACGTTGCACTGTCATAGCTGGTTGTGGTTTTAGTTTTATTTGATGTGCGTATTTACATGATGCCGAATTATAATGTGCCAGATAGCACAACATACCATCGGCAACTACCCCTATTGCCGAAACATACATGACCAAATCGATGGTGGGGATTTTTCCTTGAGCTCCTCACCATGATTAATTACATTATATACATCATGCAAACAGGGTCAAAACCAGGGATGTGACATAGAGGATCCTATCTTGAATTATTGGGGATTGGATGATGATAGTATGGTAGTAATTAACTTCAATAAGTGGATGATGACGTTTGAAAATCATGACATCCAATTCATCTCTCTAATGGATCCAAACGAAGTACGTAGATATATTGAACCTGTGAAATATGAAGTTGTCAGGGGATGGGATTATGCTTACAATATTTCAGAGGATTACATCCACCTAATTGGTGAAGGAGAACTTGGTTGGTGCAGTACTACTTCTTTGTCATCTGATTCTGATGATGCGTTAGAAAACTAGAAAAATCACATGCATAAGGTGTCATTCTGAAAACATGGTCTGATCACACAGTCATTGTGCCATGTGGTGACTGAGATTATCGAATTGCCAATATATGAGGGGCTTCCTGAGTTGTCTGCATTCTTAATAGCGTTGGAAGAGAAGGTATCAGAACCGCAGCGATTGTTGGCACTAGAGGAAGCACTAAAATCTACTCCAGCATGCTGGTGGGCGACTCATAAAAAGACAATTACTAGATGGGAGAAGTGTCGACAGTTGATGACAATGCACTTCAGCGATGCAGAAATACATCACATTGAGAGGTATGATGGGAGGAATGACCCCAACATTCACTTAATGGAATGTCATACTTAGTGGGCATCGTGACAAAAGGATGAATGGGTACATGCTTTTGTCCACACATTGGATGAAATTCCAAGATCATGGTACGTATAAACGGAGTTGCGCGGAGAAATAACCACTTGGAAAGATCTGATAGGATACTTTTCTCATACTTTCCGTTTCATGAATACTAATTTGGATGTCCATAATGCACTTCAAATTATCCGTGATGTGGTCTTGAAGGTATTTCCCATTGCATATCCAGTAGATCCACATGCACATTGCCACATGCAGTCGAATATGGAATGTTATAATGTGTCTGGTGGACCTGAAGACGATGATGAACTATAGAATATTAACATTCCAGAAATAGAAGGGAGTAGGGATTTCTTAGTTTTAGATATACCGACCGATCCCATGAACCAGCCGCTAAAGATTAGAAAATTCAACATTGGGACAAAGGAGAACCTGAAATTTGCAAGTGTTGGGGACTATTGGGACAAAGAGACTATGGAAAAGATCATGGATCTACTACATGAATTTTAAGATCTGTTTCCAACCAAATTCTCTGAAATGAAAACAATACTGGGAGATTTGGGAGAGAAGAGGATTCCATTAACACCATATGCAAAACCAGTAAGGAAGAGGATGTATCACTTGAATCTGCAATACAATGTGAGGGTTAAAGCTGAGTTGGATAGGATGTTGGATGATTGAATAATTGAGACAGTCGAAGAATCAGAATGGATTAGTCCTATGGTGGTCCAAGACAAGAAAATAGGTAAAGTTCGGATCTATGTCGATCTGAGAAAATTGAACAATGCATGCATGCATGATCCATTTTCGACACCATTCACAGATGAAGTACTAGAAGGAGTAGGTGGTCAGGAGATGTATTCTTTCACTAATGGATTCTTTGGTTATCACAAGATTAGGATCGCTTTGGAGGATCAACATAAACTAACATTTGTTACTGAATGGGGTTGCTTCCAGTACATAGTAATTCCTTTTGGATTGAATAATGCACCTGCGATATTTTCTTAGGTCGTTGTCACTGCATTCAAAACTTTTATTCAAAAATTTCTTCAAGTATACATGGATAATTGGACAGTGTATGGTCTAATTAGGGATCATCTAGAAAACCTACGACTGATGCTGTGAAGATGTCAACAGCATTATATTTATCTAAACTCAAATAAGTGCATTTTATGCGCACCCTTTGGAATATTGCTGGGTAAAATTGTTTGCAAGCAAGGATTGTTGGTCAACCCTGTGAAGATAGCACTCACTTTGAACTTTCCACCACTGACGAATGTGAATATGATTAAGGCGACACTGGGGCACACAAGATATTATCGAAAATTCATCAAAGTTTATGCTGCAATTACGACCCCTATGGAGAAGCTATTGAAGAAAGACGCTGCATTTGTATGGAATCAAGAATGTCAAGGAAGATTCAATACACTGAATTCCAAGATGGCTTCAACACCAATACTTGTTTTCCTGGATTGGAACAAGGAGTTCCATCTCCATGTCGATGCATCATCTGTTGTGCTGGGAGTAGTGCTCACGCAACCAGGTGAAGGAGATATTGATAACCCAAACGCTTTCTCTAGTCAGAAGTTTTCATTTGTTGAGAAAAATTATACAACCACATAGAGAGAAGGTCTGGAGATGGTATATGTGCTATATGAATTCAGGCATTACCTATTAGGCAGTCATTTCAAGACGTTTACAGACCATTCTGCTTTGAAGTACCTAGTCAATAAGCCTGTGTTAGTGGGGAAGATATGTCATTGGCTACTTCTCTTTTAGGAGTTTCATTTTGAGATAATTGTGAAGCCGGGTCGCTTGAATGTTGGCCCCAATCATTTATCTCGGATTGACACAGGCGAAGAGCCGACAAATATTGCAGAGAGACTATCGAATGCATAGCTATTCAAAATCGACATTGCAGATGATCATTACAATTAAATCATTCAGTTCTTGACAATGGGAGTCGCACCAGAGGAATTTTCAACAAGTAAAAAGAAGTAATTGGTGGTTAAGGCCTCGAATTTCCAGTTGATTGCTGGCTATCTCTATACACTAGGCCCAGACAAGATTTTGCGGCGATGTGTCCTACCATGGGAACAAGGAGAGATTTTAGAGGAGGTCGATGCAGGAATTGTTGGTGGACACTATGGAGGATGAGCTACTGTAAGAAACGTGCTTCACGTAGGGCTTTGGTGGGCCACTTTACATAATGATGGAATGGATTATGTGTGGACTTGTGATATCTGTTAACACACCAAAAAACCATCGCGACGGGATGAGATGCCACTAGTACCACAAGTAACCTTACAACCTTTTGATAAATGGGCTATGAATTTTTGGGGTCCCATCAACCCACCTAGGAAGAGAACTGGTGCACGGTACATAATCAAAGTGATGAACTATTTGACGCAGTGGATGGAGTCCTCACTAGTCGTGGATTGCACCATTGTGACAACAACAAGGTTCCTATTTGACAACATTGTGACATGGTTTGGATTTCCAAGGATATTGATGAGTGACCCAGGAAGTCACTTCATCAACTGTATAGTAAATGTACTGATAGAGGAGTTGTAATATAGCATAAGAAAAGTACCCCATATCATCTATAGGAGAATGGAATAGTAGAAGCCTTCAAAAAGATATTGGAGCATGCACTTACAAAGGTATGTAATGCTAACCATGGTGACTGGGACTTGAAGATTCCAGTAGTGTTCTGGGCATATTGCACCACTTGCAAGAGATTTACATGGTAGACACCATTCAAATTGGTATATGGGAAAGAGGCAGTCATGCCTATGGCGTACATTGTCCCTAGTCTATGCATTGCAGCCGTGATGGGCATGGATGATGAAGTAGCACTAGAGGAGCATGTGGCACAGTTGATACAGCTTGAAGAGGACCACTTTATTGCAGGATTCCATTTGAGAAGGATCGATAGAAGGCTTGGCATGATCATCACATAAAGAACAAACAATTTCAACAAGGAGATTCAATGCTTTTGTATGAAAGCAAGTTCATAAAGCATCCAGGTAAGTTACATATGCATTGGTTAGGTCCATACCTTATTAATTCTATTACTTCTGGAGGCGTAGTGCAGCTGCAGCAGTTAGATGGAGCAATGATACCTAATATTGTGAATGGTAGTCGACTGAATCCCTATAGGATAGGGATAAAACCGTGCAGTGCTTGAGGCACTCCACACAAAAAAAATGTAGATAGGATCATGGGAGAATGGAATGAACACCAAGAAGAGGTGGTTGCCCAGGAATAGGAGTTAGTAGCGCAAGTAGAAGGTCATGCTGTGAAAGCCACAAGGCTGCAAGAATACATCACATCAGTAATCAATAAATACAGTTAAAGTAGTTAAGCGATGGTGCTTGTGGAAGTTATGTGTAATGATGGTGAATCCAACCAGTAAGTTGCCAAAATCGACAGCAGATTCGGGTAATGATTTGGTCATGATGATCGAATTGACATCCTAATGATGAAATATGAGTTGAATTGGTGCTATAAGAGGAATTTTGCTTTGGTCTAAAGACACCATTGTGCAGAGTTGAATTAAATTGAGTTACAGAATTACCGAGTTGACGAGACATCTATTGAGAAATGATGCGAAGAGTAAGAAAATTGCTAAGACCATAGAGGGGGTGAGGTTAGTAAATCTAGAAAGGAATTGGTACGGCTTGTAGGGAAACCAAGACACCATAGAGATTTCAGGTGAGCAAGATTCACTGCTCAGACCAGTTGTAATTGAGGAATATATTCCTAGTATGCAAGTTGGCTCATCAAGGAAGAGGAAGGCGCAGAAGCCTATTTCTCCAGCATCACAGAAGCGATGGACTAGAATGACCACAAGGGTGCATGGGGAAGAAACAACATAGGTGGGGCAGTCGATCCCTGAGGTTATAGATTCTACTATTCAAGCAAGGGTGTCTATCATGGAAATCCGTGGCTACATCCCTCCGAATCATCCTGGTGCACAGGATAGGAATCCCATGAAGAATCAGAGATATCAGATCAGGATGTCGGAGATACGAAAAGGGATGGTATGCACCTCTGATATTTTGCTTGCACTGATGTAGTTGTGGTATGAAGACCACGACCTTCTTGCATTAGAGGATGTTAGGAAGGAGTCATATCGACCAGTAGTATCAGTAGAAGGTGCCCTGATAGAGCGCATTCCGTAGGTTTGGGAAAGCGGAATAGACAAAACTTGATTGCTCAGGTTGATCAATGTGTCGCACTTTGGGCAACCAGCTGAGCTAAATCCATGTGTGAAACAAATTTTGACGTGTTTTTATAATGGGTATTTATCGCTAGATGAGCCAGCTGCATTCACGGTGGAATTGATTTAAGTAATAACAGGGCTACCCAGGGATGGGCCAGACCCCTCACAGTATATTCGAGGAAAATATAATGACAGAAAGTTGGCCATGACTCTAAAGAAGCGCTATGCTCTAGAGAGCGATGGGAGGGCATAGCATATTGACAGCATCAATGATCACGTGGTCCGTATTGGTGGTAGGATTTTGGCTAGTGAAATTGTGAGAAAGAATCGCTCGGTTCGGTGTAATTCTTGGGTGGTTACATGTGTTGAGTTATGTGTGCAAGGAACACGAATGAATTAGATCATTTTTCTGATGAACCAGCTAGTGTATGATGTAGAGGCCACACAGCTGGGTGTAAGATCATTTACACAGAGTTGGCTCCCCATTTGGATTGCACTGGTAGCTTGGAGGGAACCAGAGGATTACCAAGGGATGGATGTCAAAGTAGTAGAGGTGTGCAGGGGTGCCAGATATCAGAACTTATGGTGGGTTAAAGAATCAAAGAGATAGGTATATTGCTTGATCCAATTTTGGATCTACTGGGAAGCAATGCATGAGGAAGCGGTAAAAGTTCCATGATTACGGGAGGAAGCCATGATGAAGTATTGACATATTGCGCATTTTTCAGTTGGGCCCCACACTTTTTACATTCATGCGTGGCACGACCCTACCAAGAAATGGATACCAATGAGGTACAAAGTGTCTGATGCATATTTGGAGGCAGTGATTAATGGATGGCCCATGGAGTGGCGAGAACTGATTAATATAACAGAAGTTTCGACAGAAAAACCAGCGGCTGCACCTAAGGATCTAGTGCACAAAGACGACCAACAATCGGATGATGACTCATCGATAGAGACACCTACTGACCCAGAAGCATAGCGCATACTCTAGGAAATAAGAGAAAAGAGGTGCATGGATCAGGCTGCGAGCAGCAACACCGTATCAGCAATGAAAGCACAAGTGCACAGACATGTCAAGGTTGTTACTGATGCTACTGATATAGCCACCAAAGAAATGAAGAAATAAACACAGGAAGGGTTTGTCGAGTTAAGAGCTAAATTAGATTATGTTTACAATGTTTTTTTGAAACAAACACATGAGATCACACCTGCGTAGGAGTACACATCAATCAGCACCGAGCCGTGGGCCAAGAATGTTCAAATTCCCTCGATTGCGATTGATGTCGGATGGGAGGACTTGAATACCTCCCTGCAGTAGATGTAGAATGTTGCATTGGACATCAACACATTGTCTACCTAAAATTTAGTACACATCTAGCAGATCACCAACCAGGAGTTGGCCGATAGGGAGAAGAAAACCAACGACTAGTACTTGCGGTCACAGGAGAAAGCAGAAGCTGGGAAAAAAGAGATAGACGAATTGTGTCAATCCAAGGAGAAGTTGACTGAATATAAGGCACAAGAGATAGATGTTTTAAATAAAATGCCCAAGGAGTTGGAAGCGGTAGTAGTAGATGTCTATCAGCATGTCTTGGAGAGCATCGTAGAGCTGGATGCAGTATCTAAAGCGAAGAAACTTGGAGTTATTATTGAGTAGTTACAGATTGAAATGAGCATTTTGGATTCTTTGATACATCCCTCCACCCCACCGGAACAGAGAAGAGGATGAAAAATGGGTGACCTTGAAGACGTCGCTCAAAGAAATGCCATTTATGATGTAGATCACCAAGGCTTCAGAGCTAAAGGAGCTGCAGCAGTGAGTCACAAGCGCAAGGGAAAGGCAGCAGCAATGTAGTGCACAATTAGACAAGTTCCAGGAGATTGGAGCACAACTATTAGTGAAAGAATTTTTTGTGCTCCAAGCCACACAAGAAGGAAAGACAAAGATTGCTACAAAGATGGTTGAACACCCTGTCAACCATGATATAAAGGTGAGCCAGGAGGTTACTGCATAGGTCAAGGAGTAGGTCAGAGTGATCACTCAGCAGTTTGCAGATTTCAAAGCCAAGATCGCTGAGTTCACCATGTCTGGTTAAGCGTGGCTCGAGGGTGAGCCACAATATTGTGTGTAGGGCCTGTTGGCAGGGGTTTTGGGACAAGTTAGTTGTGCGGTATCACGAGTTCCGTGCAAGATCAAAAGGAACTGCGCAAGTGCAAGATGGCACGTAAGGCGGAAAATAGACTATTTTATGTCACTTTTTGTACTTTGGACCATATTTTGTGGATATTGGTCATTATTTTGTAGATTCGGTTAAGAATTGGTTAAGAGTTAGTTAGAAGTGGACCTTGAATGTAAAGGCATAAGCCTATAAATAGAAGTAGAATTGCAAGTGTTAAGAGAGCTTAAGGAAGAGAGGATATTTCAGAGAAGAAAACTAGATCTTGAATTGTGAACTATTTTTGAATCTGTGAATCATTGCGCAGAAGTAATATGATAAGTCGAGAAATGATCTGAATTGTTGATTCTTTTACATTTTTATGTCTTATTGTTCCTACAATCGAATGGTGAATGCAATTTAATGTGCGACATGGATCTATGATGCAATGTTTTCTACTTTTAAATGATGTTATCTTTATGGATCTGTTTACGCAATAGTATGATTGGTTCTATTAATGAATGATGCAATCCAATAGTAGCAATGATGATTATCTCAATTAATAATTAAGTAATTGATCATATCTATTGGATAAGTTGATTAATTGTCAATTCCCATAGTCCTCTTCTATTTTTTGTAAACTTGGTTCTGACAGCTCTCCCTTAAACATCTCGGGTGAGACTTCATCCGCTTCGTGGGTGTTTCCAGACAAGGTAAAACCTGTATGGGTCAGTGATCAGGGAGGTTGTGGTGAGTCGAGCATCGATAGAGTGGGAACCCCTGTCGATTGGGTAATGTTGGTTGGGTTTGCACCAACATGACTATAGGTTGTCACAAAGTTGATAGTCCTATAAAGGATTGTTGGAGGTTTCCCCTAAGGATAATGCAACCCTCAAAGCTGTGGTTTTTTTGAACCCTGGATAGTCTGCAAAAAAAAATTCAGACATCTGAGAAGACCTCAAAGAGAAGCAAAAGGGTTTCTATAGCTTATAATAATGCTGCCTAAAATAGGGCAAGCATAATGAGGGATGTCATGAGGATTAGGAAAGGTTAGAGGTTAGTTTAGAGGGTTTTTTTCAGGTTCTTTAAGGGCTTAGTTTAGAGGGTTGTTTCTAGATAGTGGTGATAGTAATTATATTCGAACAAAGGCCTCGTAGCTCTTGGTTTCCAATCAAAACTTGTACTGCAGAGTAAAATCCTGACGGCTATGAACCCAGAGTTCTTATGAGCTCTAATGCCATACAAGGTTTATGTTACTATTTTAGTTATCTGAAACCATAAAAATTTAATGTGGTAACTGGGAGTAATTTGTGCATGTATGGAACAGCCTACCACCTAAAACAAGTATTAAAAATATAATAATACAACCTGATTTTAAAACATGATTTTAATTACAACTCAAGGCTTTGCATTTATGTAGGAGATACATGATTTTATTGTTATAAAGTTTCTTATTATTCCTTTCTTGTGCCATCACAGAGATCATCCAAATTAGTCACATCAGCTACTTGAAGCAATAGTGTTTAACCTAAATGATATTTTTATAATTTGATAGATATTTTTTAAAACATCAAATTTTTAACATTAGAAAATTGTTTTTTGAGGTCAATACTAATTAAAGGTCTAGACATTTTCACCGAACTAATTAACCATATTCAATAGGGAATAAAAACTTGGTGGAAGCATCTCTAATCATTATTTAGTCCTTAATTGTTTATATTTTTTGTTTTTACAGCCCTGCTGTATAAACTTTAAAGGTTATGTCAAGTTGAAGCATTCCCCAAACTTCCATTTTCAATTTTGATAAGTATACCATGCCAAAGATAGCATTGGCATATGTCTTGCATGAGGTAGATTTTGGGTGACATTTTTACATGCAAACATCTTTATTGGTCAAGAACAAAATGTAATATACAAATAATTCAACCCATTATAAAGGTCATATGGATGTTATGACCTAATATGCAAAGAGGACATGGAATATCAGCCTAACTTTACCAGATGAAAGACCAAAAGACCATTCAATTCAAGGCATAAGCTATTAAAGTGTTCCACATTATGGTTTCTAAATGTTTCTGTAATGGTGATAAGAGTGGTTTTTCTAATGAGTATGATGCTAAAACTATAAACAACACACTTCTCATACTCTAGCAAGACTCAAGCAATTTGCAATTGTTGAAAGGGGCTTCTTAAAGTCATAAACGATAATGATGGAATCCTTTGATTGAGGAAAGTGAAGGTATAATAAAGAAAATTATATAAAGGTATGTGCAAGGTGATGAAATCAAATGAATCTCTCACTATTTATCTCAAGTTCCATTTCAATCCCACAAAATCCTCATGGCAGGAAACATATGATTGGTTACTAGGATGCTTCTTCATAAGTTATGGACAAGGGGTTACAAGTATCACCAATCAAGCAATCCATTGACTTGAACAAGTTGGGAGGCTCACAAAAATATGTTAATTTCACATCAACGTTGACACCAAAAATTGGCATGTCCATTCTTGTAATAGTAAAGCGTGCTTGTTAGAAATGACTTCAAGATCCCGAGGACAATGTCTATGTTTCAATGAGAAATGACCATGGAATGTTTTTTAGTTACCTAAATCCACTACCTTAACCTAGAATGTAAATTGACATGATCCTTGTGGGAGAATTTAACTAATTATATTAATTGGATTTTTTTACAATTCCTTCCTTAGCAGCATGAACCAATCATGTTATGTTTTAAGGAGAGTCAAGGAGCATAGGACACTCTTCCAATAGCTTTTGAATCACCTATATCTCTATGAGTGCGAGGTTAGGAGCATACTTCAATATGAAAGAGGCTTTGCATCCTCATAATTCAACTTGACAAAAAGGAAAGAACTGAAAATGATAACTACTTTGTGTTACTTCATTCTTTGACGATGTAAATTCCTTAATTTATGGGGCTTGAGAGGTTGAATACTTGGGTCAAATTGTAATCCAAGATGGAGTATGAGTGGATTTTAAGAAAGTTGTGTCTATGCAACATTAGGGTTCTAAGTCCCTAAAGAGCTTGTGCAGGTTCTTCAACCTTGTAGGTTACCACATGAAGTTTGTGAAAAACTATGGAAAATATGTAGCTCCCTTAACTTCATTGCTAAAAGAGGATGCATTTGTATGTAGAAAGGTAGCTAAACAAATATTCTAGGCTTTAAAGGATGCCATGTGCACCACTACCATATTAGCAATAACACATTTTACTAGGAATTTTGGTTTGGGATGTGATGCATCGAAAAAATGTTTAGGAGCAATCTTGATGTAATAGGCACACCCCTTCACTCACCAATAAACAATTTTGTGATCACAATTTGAAAAATCCACATATGAAAAAGAGATGGTGACCATCCTTCATGGAATTCAAACATGGAACTCATACCTCATTGGTGCATCCATGGAGGTGGGTTACAATTTTTGGCAAGGAGATTTCAGAAAAATGAAAAAGTCGTACCCTCGATCGAGGGTTTAAGAAATGCTCGATCGAGGTTTTATTAAACCCTCGATCGATCTTTTGATAAACCCTCGATCGAGGGTTTATTAATAGCTCGATCGAGGGTTTAATAAAACCTCGATAGAGCATTTCTTAAACCCTCGATCTATTATCGAGGGTTTACTAATAGCTTGATCGATGGTTTAATAAAACCTTGATCGAGCTCCTGACCTCAATCGAGCTACCGACCTCGATTGAGGTCCCTGTTTAAAAAAATTATAAAAAAGGCTACAGACAAATGTGACCTATTTCTTATTTTCTTCACAGAATGACCTTGATCGAGCTGCAACGCAACCACATACCTCAACCGATCTAGACCGAGCTACAGCACAAGCCATGACCACCCCTACCTTTCACAACGATGTCAGAGTAGAGAGGTAACACCCAAACCTTGTTTTTTGAAATTTAGATGGGATTTTTTTTAAGTTTTAAAATGTTAGGTTAAAATTGAAAAAAATCATTGTTGTAGATGTTTTTAGGTTAGTTTTTTTTGTCTAATATGTTTAAAATGTGTGTCGGCAAGCAAAAATGCTCTTGGATTTTTATAAAATTGTAATTGAAATTTGTTATTTATTTTAAAAAAAAATTGTTTTATATATATTTTGTCAACCGATAACATTTATGCTATCGGTTTAATTTTTAAATATGTGCCCGACAAGCAGAAATGCTGCCCAAATTTTTTCAATCCTCCGAGAATACACGGAGGATTGAAAAAATTCAAATTTGTTAAATTTAAAATTTAAATTTATAGTTTGTATAAATATTTCTATCAACCGGCAGTGTTTATGTTGTCGGTTTAATTTTGAAATGTGTGTCGGACAAGTAGAAATCCTGCCCAATTTTTTTCAATTCTTTGAGAATACACAGAGGATTGAAAAAAATACAAACCCTAGACACGAGACAATCATGAACCTTAAACCGGCGAAAGCATTTATCTAAACAACCCATATATTTAAATTTAAATGTTTTGGTATATATTCAAATATATATATATATATATATATATATATATATATATATATATAAACTATTAACTATTTAATTAAAATAAATTTTAATTAAAATTAAAATATTATATTAATTCATATTTATATTTCTTATAAATATTTTTCATAATAAAATATTATATGTATCTTTTGACTTATTAGTTGATATATTTTGATTTTACTTTATTGAAAAGTGTATTTATGTACTTTTGTTTTTTTAAGCTCAAACAAAAGTATTATGAAAATATGGATCATTATTTTTTTTAAAGGAAAATAATAATAATAAATAAGTGTGTGAATTTGAATTTTAATTTATAAAAAGTGTAGTTAGATATTTTTCAATTTAACAAGAAAAATCAAATGAAAATATTAATGAAGTATATAAGATTTGATTTTAAATTATGAAAAAATAGAAGTATTTTTTAAATTGAAAAAAAAATCAAATTAAAAAATTAATAAAAATTCATGATTTAAATTTTTTTAAAGAATATCAAACTAAAAAATTAATAGAAATCCATAATTTAAGATAAAATTATATTTTGGATATTTTTTAGAAAAAAAATGTATAGATTTATATTCAATATTTGGAAAACTATAAATTATAAATTTAGAATATTTTAAAATAATAGTAAAAAATTTTAATAATAAAATATATAAAATTATACATTAAATTATGGAAAACTTGAATTGTAATTTAATTTTAACAAAATGGATGAAAGACTTGATTAAATACATAAGTTGTGAATTTAAATCATAAAAAAATTGAAATTATATTTATTTAGAATTTATTTAAAAAGTTGAAATGAAATAACTAACCTGCTATATTAATTGGAGTATAAGTTTTTATTTGTAAGGATAAAGTTAATAATATAATTATAATTTTATAAATTAATTTAAAAATATAATTATATTTTTAAATTGCATATAAATTAATTTGTATAATTATAAATTAAAAAATTAGTTTAAAATTATATATATTTTTAAATATTTATGAAAGAGTTAATGAAATATATAAATTTAAATTTTAAATTTTAGGAAATTAAATTAATATTTTAAATATTTTTCAAAAAAAAAGTGAAACTATAAATAAAATATATAAGGTTTGATTTGAACTTATAGAGAAGTGGAACTATATCTTTTTGTTTTAAGGAAGCTCAATCTAAGTATTGGGGCTTTTCTTGTTTTTTAAAGAAAAAAATAAAATAAAATAAAAAATAAAACATGAGACTTGTTACTCAAGTGTGAATCAAAGTTACCTAGGACAATATCATAGAATTTCTAGCCTCTTGTAACAAACATATATTCCACCAACAACAATCCAGAAGCAACCAACGTTCCCTATGTAGGCCAAAGCAAGACTAAAGTATGTGCCATGACTGACTTGTACCTAGTGGAAAAAAATCGAGATAGGTAGACATGTTGAACATATTGTTATATCTTTTCAGAATATCCTTGATGAAATGGTTGACTTGTACCTGGTGGGAAAAAATGATATCGACATAAATTATATGTATAGGTAAAGTTTAAAAAAAAATTGAAATGAAAAGTTAGAGACTATTACTGGATTGGGATGAAAAGTTATAGCTTCGAACTAAGCGAAAACCATGAGTCCCAAGACCACTTTTGCATTCACACACATGACATGAATGATCAAGCTCAACTATTTGTGAAAAAAACCTTTGCATGTGTCATTTCCTTATTGATTGTGTTCACACTCATGATCCTTCTCCCATTATTAATGTGCACCATGTGATGATATATTAATCATCTCAAATCTACATCTTTACTATTGACATATTTATCATTTATCTTATATTGTATGCTGACTGCATTTATTATGCCTTATTTCATGCAGATGCATCTCCACAGTGGGGTTCTTCGGTTCGCTAAAGGCAGAGCACTCGTGGATCTGCAGCCATTCCTCGCCTTGGAGGTCGGTAGAGGACTCGTAAGTATACAATTGCGCATGATGTACTCTTTGTTGTTAGTTACATAAAATTAAATTATTTCACACGTGTATATTTAATCATCAACTTGTATGTCTCTATTTTCACAGATTCTCTTAGGTGTCCTACAGGGGTCCTGCACCGACACATGCTCCTGCTAGGGAGCCGAGCGACAGCCACTCTAGCAGTCGCTCTGTGCATGTGAGCGGTGAGGAGGATACTATTGGTGTTGGTGGGGAGGTTCCCCACGATACAAGTACATTAAATGCATATATATTTTTCTTTCAATTATCAGTACCTTTAATCTATAATGATTCCAAATTCACCTACAGTTGATGTATGTATTTTGACTGACATTTATGTTTTCATCTAATTTCCAGGTGTCGCGGTTGCACAACAGGGCCTCGACCCTACCGAGGAAGCACAATGGAAGGATGAGATCGCATGTATCACGATGCAAGACATTACCAGTAAGCATGATTGTTTGCGGTATAACGTTCGCTCCATTTTAGAGCACTCTCCTACATCACGCTCGATGTGGAATATGTTAGAGGCAGTAGACAATCTACTGAAGGTCTACAGGTCCATTGGCCCATTGATTTCTCTTTGGGCCACTGCATGTCAAAGAAGAAGGGTCGTAGCGATGGGTCCTGGTAACTAGGCCACATTGAGAGATGCAACAGCTGGCCATGATGTGAAGGGAACATTATTTGCTCTCCCTCTTGATCGTGACGCTGGTCAACCGCTTAGACTCAAGAAGTTTAAGCTAGAGGCTATAGAGCCTTATGTATATGACATGCTTATTGGAGTGTGGGGCATGTTTCCCCACCATGACTAGGTCCCACTATACTTTGCAAAACATGTATATGCAGATTTTGTCCTGGGGATGCACCTAGATTACACTAGCACACCCTAGAGCTTCTATGGTGTTGGTGGGGGACGCAATCATGTGCATCTTGGGGCTAGGAGAGACCCTGGAGCTCTGCTAGAGCCAGAGCCTTTGGTAGGTCTCCCTAGCAGGACCATGCTTAGGAAATATGATGTAGCTAAGTCATCTCAACTAGTGATTGAGGAGTGGAGTGCATTAGTAGAGGTGACATGCATGACAATGCATGGTACCATGATGGTTGTGCAGGCATAGAGACGCAAAGCACCCACTGCACCTATAGAGCCAGAGTTACAATGGGTGGCCGATGATATTCTCCGCATTTTTTATCATGACACTCTGTTGTAGTATGTTATCATGTCTCACGATGCATATTATCGACTACATGATAGATGCAGCCCTCGACTGATGGGACATGTATATCTTTAGTGTCATCATTTGATTGTCTTGATTGTAATGCATCCTCAAATGAATCATTTTTTGACTAATAATTTGCTTTGTGTTAGACCTCCATGCAGGAGCCCAGTTTCATTGAGGTCCTTTTTGGCAGTGATGCATCTGTTCGAGGTCCTGCTGCAGTTTCGTCTGCCCACGTCGATGAGGTATGTGTTAACTAGTATCCTAAATTTGAATTTTTAAATGAGTCAATTGATGAACATGTAATGCTTTGGTTTTTTCTAACTTTCGTCATTTATCTTATCCATATTGTACATGATAGAGGCAAGGGCATTGCATAGGATTCTACACAACCCCACCCGAGTCCTACTCATGACACGCCAATCAATGAGGTACTAGTTATTTATGTTCGAATTGTTTGCATATTTATGTTCAGATTATAATTTACATGTTCAAATTGTAATTCATTAATATAAATATTTTTATGTCATGGAAACAGAAGCAGAAATAGGAAGTTGGAGATGAGGGCATTGAAGCCCCCATGATGTTTACGAATGAGTGGGTTGCCACTCATTAGTCGGGTCCTGATGAAGGCTCGTCTTGGCAGATACCCAACCTCCCAAACCTGACACATGACTCAAGCGAGGTGAGTTCATAGATCTTTGTTTCATATATATTTAATTTTTTGTCACATTGTACATGCAATTTAGATATGTGGTATGTAACTGACTTGCAGAGTTCACATTTTTAACTTATGCAGTTCTCAGACCTGGGAAATTTTCTTTGTGATGTACATGAGGAAGGCCAGGGGCATACTGCAGCTGGCGATAGTGGCCATGATGGTCGATCTCTCTATCAGGGGTGGTCACTCGGCCACCAAGGTTGTCTCAGGTTTGAGTATTGGGGCAGTACTCCTCACTTCACGGCGTAGGTAAAACTGCTAACTGCTCGGCCACAAACGACAGCTCTTTGGTTTTCTTAACAGGTGGGAATCTAGTCAATTCAGTAGGGGTTGTTTCCATTTTCGCTTGGCAGGTCCTCTCAATGGAAAACTACTTCAGGGTTCCTGTGGTACTCCTCAAAATGAGTTTTAGGGAAAATCCCAAGTACTTCCAATAGTTGTTGCAGATGAGACTTATGTTCCAAACCGGATGTTATTAAGTAAATTAGGCTACTTTTAAGGTTTTGCTCGGGGTCATGAACCGAGCATGTTGTTTTAATGGTGTGAGTTTGTGCACTATGTATGAAACTTTCCTTCCAAAAAATAAGTAACAAGGGGTCATATTTAGGGTTTTTATCCATTTTTTGAGTTTTTATCCATTTTTGGGTTTTTTGAGCCCATTGACGTAAGGATGGTGCTTCTGCATGTTAATGTGATTGTAATTATAATGTGATTGTAATTGTAAATGTGATTGTAATTGTAATTGTTGGTCTTCTTTGAGATCATCATTGTCATTTGTACATGATTGTAATTGTAATGTGATTGTAATTGCAATTGTAATGTAATTATCATCATTATCATAATGTAATGTAATTGTAATTGTAATTGTAATCGTAATGTGATTGTAATTGTAATTGTAATTGTAATGTAATTATCACCATTATCATAATGTAATGTAATTGTAATTTGAACACTATGAAATGTTAATATATGAATATGGAATTAAAATCATATTAAAAGGAGAGATAATGCTATAGAAAAGATGAAGAAAATAAGTGCAATGTTAAGAGGACGAGATGCAAGTCAACCTATGATAGTGTAATCAACTCCCATTGAGAACAATCTTTGTAATTTTTGACATAAAAATTATATATATGTGAGCCTATATTATCAAATTATAATTCATTTACATGTGAGGCTAAATCACCAGCCTAGATCCAAATCCTAGGCTTTATCAAGCGCCAAGTGCCGAGAGGGATCAAATCTCTTCGTAGGTATCCATTGATTTGATTTAAACCAAAATACACTTTTTATTTAAGGTCCACATATAATATTTTATTATTAATATTTAATATTATTTATGGCCCACATATAATATTTTTTATTATTTTTTATTTTGTTATGAACTAACATTACAACATTTCCCCATACATGGTTTTAAAACCATATGCAAATCCCTCCTACAACCATGGGTTGTTTAGGAGGCCTTGCACATGGTTTTAAGCCTCCTAAACAACCCATAGTTTTATTGTACATGGTTTAGGAGGAGGGCCTTGCACATGGTTTTAAAACCATAAACCATGTGCATGGTTTTAAAACCATGTGCACATGGTTTGCACATGGTTTAAACCATAGTGTAAAACCATGTGCACATGGTTTTAAAACCATAAACATGTGCATGGTTTTAAAACCATGTGCAAGGCCAACATTTTTTATTATTTTGTTAAGTAAAAACATTACAACATCTCCTCCATATTGTGTTTTTTTCCTCACCCATATTTTTTTAGGGATAATTAAATTTTTACTTTTTTATTGTTTTGTTAGGTAGAAAGATTACAACATCTCCCCCATATTAGGTTTTTTTATGGCCGACATTTATTTTGGCCTATAATTAAAAAAGTATTTTTTATTAATAAAAATAACATTAGACGCAATCAAATTATAAAATTCATTTGTATGTGAGGTTATGTGAGGCTAATTGACATATGCATATTTATTTAGAACTAGATATTATGCTAGAATATTATGCACTATAATTATATATATTCATCAGTCATTCTCTAATTTCATTGGACAACTAGAACTAATCATACTATAATACACTTACTTTGTATATATGTAATTTAGTATAGTGGTTAAACATTTTTTTCAGTTCTTTCACAACACATACCATTCTTTCACATGTACATAAGTGGTTTTAGAAGGTTGTATTTATATATATGCACATACAATGTATATAAGTTTATGAATTAATTACAAATTTATAATTAAATTCTAAACAATTTAACATTTATATATAGAAAAATTATGAACTAGAACAATATGAAATTGAATATATAAATATCCAATATGAGATTATATGAATATGTGAATATGAAATTATACAGTTTACATACAATTATGAATACATATATATATGAATTCATACATACACATACAATGTATATAAGTTTATGAATTAATTATAAAATTATAACTAAATTCTAAGCAATTTAACATGTATCTATATATATATATATATATATATATATATATATATATTATGAACTAGAACACTGTGAAATTGAATATATGAATATGTGAATATGAAATTATACAATTTACATACAATTATGAATACATATATATGAATTCATACATTCACATACAATTTATATAAGTTTATGAATTAATTACAAAATTACAATTACACAAATATAATTAAATTGTGAACAATTTAGCACACACACACACATATATATATATGAACTAGAACACTATGAAATTGAATATATGAATATGCAATATGAAATTAAATAAATATGTTTAGGAATATCAAATTATACAATTTACATATAATTATGAATACATATATATGAATTCATACATGCACTTACAATGTATATAAGTTTATGAATTAATTACAAAACTATATTTACATTCTAAACAATTTAACATATATATGAACTAGAACACTATGAAATTGAATATATTATGCAATATGAAATTATATGAATATATGAATATGAAATTATATGAGCTAGATCACTTTGAAAATGAAATTATATGTATGAATATGAAATTGCTTAACTTTTAAATCACACCAATATTGTTAGAAATGGCATTTGATTCTCCCACCATAGGTTGATTTGCAACTTTTTCTCTTCTCAAGATTGCTCTTTTTTTCCTCTTTCTTTCTCTATCTTTCTCTCTTATTTCTTCGGTGTTGCTTTGATTCCTAGTAGATATTTTACTTCGACGATTCTTGCTTCTCATTGTGATCAAGATCAACAATCCAAATTCATACTTGCAAAAATATGTAAACACGATACACAATGCTAAATTTGCATTAGAACACAAGCATTGTTTCAAATAGGTTAGTCAATTGTGAAGGATAAAATTAGTAACATGTTTATGTTTTATGTTTTATGTTTATACATAATTTCTTTCGGAATTCAGGTGGGAAATGAGGATAGGAAGGTAGTTGGAATGACATTAATGTCATCAATACCTAATTTCATTCTCGAGCATTTTTGTATGATTTTTAACAAAAACAGGACCTCATTCGAGGTCGTAGCTCGATCGAGGGTTTTGTAATTACCTCGATCGAGGGCCTGAAAAATAGAGAATTGTCGCTCTTACAGGAAAATCAATTTTTCTCTGTGTCTTCTAGGGGTGTAAACCCTACCATTCATGGTACATAACTGAGCGGAGTTCATATCGATAGATTCATCACCGAACCCTCTATCCATTGAGATATCATGCATGTGTTTTGGCATTCATATGGGTTTTTTTTTAAATTACTTCTAAAACTTACACTTATAAAACCTGACAACAACTTCGAAGGAGCTCAAAGAAAAATCCGCTGGGTAAAAAATACACATCCAAAAATTTCTTAAAAATGCACAACCCACACATGGACGCGTCCTCTTCAAAAGGGTATCTTTGGTTTTTCAATTTTTGAAAACAGTGAAAAAAAACTGGGATAGACACACAGGTGAATCCGCAGACCTGGGTAACACTTTTTGGCAAGCACATTTCGGCAAAAATAGAAAAACGTACCTCGGTTGAGGGTTTAACAAGCCCTCGACCGAGGTCTTAATATCTCGACCGAGGTTTTATCAAGCCCTCGACTGAGGTTTTTTTCAGCCCTTGACCGAGGTATTTCCTAACCCTCGGTTGAGGTATTAATACCTCGACCGAGGGTTAAGAAATACCTCGGTCGAGGTATAAACCTCAGTCGAGGTCTATACCTCGACCGAGGTGCCTCTGTCAAAAAAATTATAAAAAGAGGCCGCGAGGGCTGCGGCCGTTGCTTTGACAAATTTTTCACTGTGGAAGCTCGACCGAGGAACGACGGAACAGCGGCATAAGGATTGGCACCCTGAAGCAACCCAACCTCGTCACGATGGCGTCAGAGCCAAGAGGTAACAGTTTAAATAATTGTTTTTCAATTTAAATGGAATTTAAATTTTTTTTTTTATAAATTTATAAAATTTGTTTTAAAATTTGGTAAATGTGTGTTTTTATAATTTTCATGTTTAAAATGTGTACCAGCAAGCAAAAATGCTGCCAGATTTTTGAAAATTTGTAGTTAAATTGAATTTTTTTGTTAATTTGTTATATATATATATATATATATAAATTATGTCAACCAGTAGCGTTTATGCTACCGGTTTAATTTTGAAATGTGTCCTGGGCAAGCCGAAATGCTGCCCGATTTTTTTCAATCCTCCATGAATTCATGGAGGATTGAAAAAAATCCATAAAACACCAACTAAACAAACCTATATGAACCATAGAGACAATTAATCAACTATAGGCCCGAGACAAATAATAATTTTTTTATAAAAAATTATTTGAAGAGGACGTCACAACCCTAATACTCCTACTTATTGGGTTTACGACGATGATCTGATAACTAGGTTTAGAATGAAGAGGACGTCATGCGATTGTTGCAACTTGCGTTTATCGTTTTCAATGTAAAAGTGAATATTGGGTAGTGATGATTTCGATTCAATTTCTCAGATCTCACGCATACATATATAAATGTATAAATAGGCTTCCCATCAACCCAAATAATTTTTTTAATAAATATGATTAATTATAACCTGTATACACGCAAAAGTAATGAGT